>JABWIB010000106.1:114790-144372 GCA_016617825.1 Platyplectrum ornatum | reverse complement strand
CACCATCCCTAGCCTGGCGCAGGAAAAAAGCCGCAGAGCGCAATGCGCTGAGCTCGGCGTACCCCCTGAAACGCCCCAAATCTCATTAGAATATTCTGGCACGCCTATTTTTCCGTGTTCAAACACACGCAGGCGCTAGGGCACGCAANTGCNAATCTGCGCCTCATTAGCGNNCGNTTCAGAGNTGGCGCAGATTTTTCANGCATGCGCAATGCGAAAAAACGCAACCATTCAGCCGCAATGCGCAACTCTGGATCTGGTCCCATAACCGTAATTTATCTTTCAATTTCCATTTGGTTAACCAATGAATATCTTTCTTTGTATAACCAAGTTAACCGATATCGCAGAGTAGTTAAAGTCTCTAATGATAGTGTACAAGAAAGTATGTATTTGCTCTAAGAAAATGCAAATACATTTCTAAAATTTGATGACCTATTCCATTCAATATGGAATGGTGAGAATTGAGGTAAGGGTAAGTTTATAAAGAATATATAGTACAGGTTCCCGTGGTCATATGTCCTAACTTTTTGGACAAAATATGGACAAAATAAACACTACTAACTGATCATTGTCTGATCAGTACTGTTTTAACCTGCTAAGTAACAGGTTTAAAAAAAAAAAACAGTAGCATATTTACAAATTGAGCATTGGTTTATTAAGCTGGACATCTACTAGATCGATTCTCGTTTCAGTGTGATTTTGAACTATACTTTGAAACGTGTCAATAGCGGTACTATACTCCAAGTGATTATTGTTCCCCCCCAAAAAAATGGTAGTAAACCTACAGTATAACAAAAAAGAAATACCCAGAAATCGGTAAACGATATCTGAAAAGGATAATGTTGGGAAGACAAGGGTTGGGCGCTTCACAATGTAATTATTAGAGTGAGGGTGTGTTATGTAAGAAGGGTTTAGTGATTATAGCCCTTCTGGGGAATGAGTGATGGAGTTGCACGATTTTTAATAGGTAGTGTACTTGGCAACAACATTTTTGTTCCTATGTGGTGGTAAAGAAGTTACCCTACATTAAGTAGGTGGCAGTGTCCTGTTCTTGGTTGTAACATTTGTGTAGTAGAACTTGTTGGTTCTCTTCTTATTTGAGTCCACTTGTAGTTGGTGTGTACATAGAGGAAAAAACAGAAGTGATACAATAGTGAAGTACGTTTTAGGTATGGGTATACTCAATTAATGGGTACACTCACTCTCTAGTTGCTTGTCAGTTTGCTTGTAGTAGTTTGGATCCTTGTTGTTGCTTGTGGTGAGTTGGTTTCGTTTTCGCTCACGGGGCAGGGGTAGAGGTGCACGTGGGGAGATGAGGGGACAAGTGGAGAGAGGGAGAGTATAGTGAAGTACGTTTTTGCATGCAATATTGTAAAGGTACTTGTTATACTCACTAGCTGTCCACTTGTATCTANGCTTCCACGAGGGGTTCTCCGGGGGCTGCAGGCTGATGTCGTCGGTAGTGGTGCGTCAGTGGTGATGTCGTCAGAAGTGGTGCATCCGGGTCGTCTCACTCAGGTGCCGCGTCTGTGCTTCTCACTCTACTGCTCTCCCGGGGTGCCTTCTGAGCTTGCCGTGCATCCCTCTTGGTGGTGCTGGGGGATTCCCTAACGTCTCGATTGCCATGCTTTCCTTGGGTACCCATTCACGTGTGCATTCCGGTGTCCTCTGGTCTCGTGTGCGCTGCTTCTGGGTCGTGCCTTGTGTGTTCTTGCGTCACTCCGTTATTCACGTGTGGTAACCTCCCCTTGGTAGGGGGGGGGAGGTCGTGCTTCGTATGCGTTCACTGCTTACAGATGCGGTTGTTGTTTTGTGAAAAATCTATGCAATATATGGTACAATATGATGATAAATAAAATCAATAAAGAATTTTAGTCTACGTCTCAAAAGTTTTTGTGGTGTAAACCAACGCGTTTCGTCATTAATGACTTCTTCAGGGTTTAGGTTGTTGTCTGGTGCTGGGTTTATATGGGGTGGTGGGTGGGGTTTGGGGATTGGGGGGTTGTGGTGACTGGTGGTTGATCTGCGTGCCTCATCCTGATTAGGCACCACGTCTAGGGGTGTTTGGTCTGTGGGCCTCATCCTGATTGGGCACCATGTCTTGGGGGTGTGTAAGGAATTGTTAATGACAGAATTCATCACAGCTTGTCTATTTATATTTTGAGCTTCGTACTGTATGATGTGAGGAGTTTAAAATATACATAGGGGGTATTTACTAAAGGGAAATTTTGACTGCGATTCCAAATCGCAGTAAATCGCGGCAATCTCGCCACGATTAAAATCGCCCATTAGTCAAATTTACTAAAGCCCGAATTTAGATGGAGATTTGAAATCCCCATCGATTTCAGCCGATTTCAAAATGATCAAATCGAAGGCATTTCACTGTGAGTAGTGTGTAGAGACCTGTCACTCATCATAAATTTGCAAAAGGACTGATCTACTACATCTAAAGCACTGTATGTAACATATATAGAACCTGTTACACAGTATTTACACACACTTTAATACATAATAAATAACAAAGCCAGTATCTGTCAATTTATAGATGAGTGTGTGATCTTCTCTCCAGCGCTGACAGAGTCAGCCGCTGCAGACATTATAGAAATGTTTACATTCATTTATAACATTATATACATTCATTCATTCATTCATAACAACATCCTTACACACTGTATGTGTATTCAATGTTCACACCTATTAAATACACATACTGTACAGTGTGTAAGGATGTTGTTATGTAAATGAATGTACACATTTCTACGGTGTTTGCAGCGGATGACTTATTGAAGGTGTCACAGCGCTGGAGAGAGGATCACACACTCAGCGCATCTGAATGGTAAGTTTCACATTCATTAACAGTTTTAGATTTTTTTATTTAATTATTTATGTATTTTTAAAGTGTTTTTTTTTATAAGTGAGAGGCGATTAGCCTCTATTCGCCTCTCAGAACCCAGCGATTTTTACAAAGGGGATTTGAGCTCAACTCGACCTCGAGTTGCCAAATCCCTGCTTAGTAAATACTAGAAGGTCTATGTCCTGCATGTTTGAAATCGCCAGGGCGATTTCAAAACATCGATTTTTCAGAGACACTCTAAACAGCGATTTCATAGCAAATCGCTTTTTAGTAAATTCCAAAAGGGCTAACTCGCTGCCAAAATCGTCTTGACACAGCGAGTTAGCCAAATCGACCTTTAGTAAATACCCTTTAGTAAAGGTTGTTAGAGGATTGGTTGGATGTCTGTGTCTATATTCATACCTTGGGGTTGCAGTGTTTTCAACTGAAATATCAATTTCATTTCTGCTTTGTTAATTCGTTGTTGCCTATCCTCCCCTCTCCAGTCCTGATCAGTGTGTTCAATCCCCATGAAAGTGATGCCGGTTGGGTTGCGGTTTTGTGCCTCACTGAAGTGTCTAGGGGCGCTGTGTGTGTCATCTCCTTTTTTGATATTTCTCAAATGTTCTGCTATACGTTCTTTCAAGATATACCACATATTTGATGTGACAACTGATATGAGTTTTGATTTTGTGTTCTTCCTTCGTTGTGTGGGATGTAAAAGTTTTTTTGGGTTTTGTGATGCTTTGTTTAGAGGTCCGGCATCCTATACATAACCCACAGTGGTGGAAACCGGTGGTTTTGGTGAGCCAAGTTTCGGCCCTAGCTGCTTTAATGTGGTTCTTAACTAATTGTTGATGTATGGTGGGAGCTCTTCTGTAAATTATTTGGGGTCTTGTGCCTATTAGATCTCTAATCTGGTCATCTTGGTTTAACATGTGCCAGTGCCTTTGTAGTATTTTATTAAGTTGGGTAGTTTGGTCGTTGTATTGTGTGATGTAATTGATCTTGTTTGTTGATTTGTTGGTTTTGTTTGTGTTGTATTGTAATAATCTTTTCTGTCTAAGTTGGCTGCAGTTGTGTAGGCTTGGTGGTTTCCAGATAACCTTTCTCTCTTAACTGTTGTTTGAGTGATGTCCCTTGTATTTGATAATCTGTCAAATTTGAACAATTTCTTCTGATTCTTCGGAATTGTCCCTGTGGAATGTTATGAAGCCAGTTGTGATGGTGATTGCTGTTGGCTAGAATGTAGCTATTGACATCTACCTTTTTGTGGAAAGTTCTAGTCTGCAATTTGTTCTCCTGTATGAATATTTTTAAATCTAGGAATTCTATTTTGGTCTGACTGTGGGTAGTTGTGAATCTTAGGTTGCAGTTGTTTGTATTTAGCTGTCTAGTGAAATCCAGTAGTGTTTCCTCGGACCCTTTCCATATGAATATGATGTCATCAATGTACCTGCACCAGAGGATTAGGCTTTTGCCAACCTGTTCATGGTTCCAGATGAAATTCTCCTCCCACCAACTCTTGGCATAGCTTGGCGCAAATCGTGTACCCATCACGGTCCCCTGGCGCTGAAGGTAAAATTGGTCGTCATACCATAAGTAATTGTGCTTCAAAATGTATGTAATGGCTTGGGTAATGAAAGTGGCTTGTTGTGTGGTCATTCCTTGATCTTGTTTTAGGAAGTTGTGTACACCCTGTGTTCCCTGTTCATGGTCGATTACTGTGTACAATGACGTCACGTCACTGGTGACCAGCCACATTTGTTCTTCCCATTTGATTTCTGCTAGGGACTGTAGTATCTGTGTCGATATCTGAAATGCCCACATACCACACAATATCGTAACAGGAATCGTGGAGTGGATGGCCAGCTTTATATCTTGATTTTGGTAGTTAGTCTATACAGTTGTGAGAGGACTAACTATCTTACCTTTGCCAGTATTTACCTGTCCCAGAAATTGATAAATGTTTGAACAAACAGAGCAAATACAATGCTGGTAGAAAACTTCCACAACAATATTTGAGAAAATACTATATGTCAGAAAGCAAGTAGAGCATTCTTGGTGGAAATGCCACTAGATATACAAAAACTATGTCCCCCCCAGTATTTATTGTTTGTCAGTAAATAAACACTTTCAATGTATATTGTAAATACCGTATTAAGTACCACTGACTTCTTCATCTTGATAGAAATAGAACACATTTTCTAAATTCTGTCATTATCTTGCAACGGCTCCTTGGAGTCAGCATCAGGGAGATTTCCAAACTTGTCAGGGAGATCGCGCATTATTCATTTCAGTAGGACACCTTGTTCTTATACTTAGCTATGGGAAGTCATTTCAATGCCATTGGTCATTCCTTATTTAACGAATTCTGGGAACTCATACTTAGGGTAGGGTTATTACCTGGTTTTCTGTGTATACCCTTGGGCTTGAGATTTACAGTAAATTACCTACTCTCCTATGTACCATTATTTTATTTCTACATCCTTTCCATCCTGTACTGCTACCAAGATCTCACCTATTTACATGCGAATGACCTGCAGCTTGTTGAAGTTCTCTGTCTTATATTTATGCTCATTCCTGCCCTGGTACAGGGGCTATGTTCTTTACACTCACATATATCCCAGTTGCTGTGCTCCATTTCCCATTGGTAGGACAATGTTTAAAAAATGTGAGCACCTGCATGTTGGAGGAATAAATTACATTATACTTAGTACCTATAGCAACAGAAAATATGGGACAATAATCTGTTTTAACTGATTCTATCGTCATTTAATTATTTCTAGAAACTGTACATTGAAAGCCAATTAAACTAATTAAATAGCATGTATTTCCTTTAATACTGGTATTTTATTTAATATGAAACAAATGGCTGTAATTAGGTATGCTATGTAAAGTCAGGTTTTAATGATTAACAGCTATGTGGTTTAATGTTAAACCATATATCTCACTGGTCAGTAAAATTAGCTTTTTCACTTCTCTGGGAAAACATCTCTGGCAGCTTTCAGGAAGACAGAATAATGTTTCCCTTAATCAGGCATATGGGGAAGAGCAGTGCAGTCCTGGACCACTGATATTACATGTCTGGGATTACAATGCATAGGATCAATTTACATCATATGCTTGGTACAGAGTGAACATCATTGTACAAGGGCATACCGACCTCATTTCCAGTAAAAAAAAATACAGTACATTTGTAAAATCACCCTCTGTATCACCACTCATTAATTCACTGACTTTCTGTAACAATGTACAGTGATTCATAAATTGAATAAATCACATTTCACTCCCTAGTTACTTTTACTATTAGTTTATGAAGGATGTGTTAAAATGAATAGTGTAAGCAGAAGCTTCTGTCTGTAGGTACAATGTAGCAAAATCATGGTTGCCTACTCTCCCTGAATGTTAGGTAGACTCCCTGAAGTTTGGGTGATCTTCCTGTCTCCATGAAGTGTTTAATAATCTCCCTGATGCTGATTTACTTTTAGAAGTGATTGCATTATGATGAGAGAATTAAGAAATCTGTGGTCTCTAATTCTCTGTCTTCACAATAAATACTGATAATATTTATGCACTGAAATGTAACAATGGATTAATATGGATGCTGCCATTTTTATTGAGAAATAGAGTTCCTGGCAGTGCCAGACATGCCCCATGGGCAGGTTCGGCTCCACTTACATGCATGAGTTTATGATTGTTGTCTTCTAATGTAAAGCTTCTGTGTTCCAAAAATTCCCCCATCACACATAGCGTAATTAATATCTGCATCTTGCTTCGTCCCACCCTTCCACTGTAAATACTCAGAGCCATGCTGGGAAAGCAGATGGTACACATACCCATTTGCAAAGTATGGACATTTTCTTTTCTGAACAATCGGAAAACACTCTCTTGCAGAATCTGTATCTAGTCACAGTCATGATCGGAGTCATTTACTAGACAAATAAATGAACAGTTATTGTTCAGCATTATGCCATTTTTAATGAATGTATGCTGAAAAATGCCAAAATGATATTTCATAGTTCCCAGGCACAATAAATTACTTTTTATCAATCTCTGCAGCCGATCCAATCTTGTTTGCACACAGCGTAAGGGAGAAAACACGCGTCTTTTTAGTTCGCGACTCATAGAGCCGCGTATAAAAAAACCCAAGGTAGTTATACCATAAGAGACGGGAAACATTGCACGAGCAGCTTTTTCCCGTCTTTATGCGAATCGGCCCCTACATGTTTTTTTTACAACATGTATACTTAAACCTTGTATTTAGAATAATTATATATGAATGAAATTTAGAGGTTATGTGCATTTAATGTGTATAATCATCATCATTGCAGTATATTCATTCAAGTTTTCCATCGATATAAGATAAAACTATCAGTGGTAAATTGTTTAAAAGTGTAGAAAAGGACAAATTAGTGTGGGGGAGGAGAGATTTGTGTATGTGAACTGATCTACTTTAACCTTCATTTTAATGCACTAGTAAAAACAACATTGGTAATCAATAATGGAATGAGCTGACTGCGACTTAGTGATTCTATGCAATTTTTTTTAATTGTCAGCTGATCGCTTCAATATTTGGATTCCTATTAGACAGTATTCCATTTCAAATGAATGTTTGAGGCAATAATCAACACTCTGTAATGTGAGTTAAATAACTTTACAATAAATACTATTGTAAAAATGATTACACATGTTTAGCTGCTCTTCAGTCAAGACAATTTTTTATGGTTTGGCAAATTACCTTCAATATGAATTTGAATGCATTTCACATTGAAAAGGAACCAGCAAGCATTCCACTAGTTCAGACCTTTCTGGTTTTCTTTGAAAAGTATTGCTTAATTTAATCTCACAGATTTGATTCATTAGAACACATTGGGATTTTATTGTATGTGTATGTGAATGATCCAGTTTGAAATACACTGAAAGATTTAGAAATGTACACTGCAGAATCATGTTAAGTAGGGGAAGAACCATTAAAATAATGAAAACTTAATTAGCGTTGAGAGGTGATTTTGCTTACAGCTGATTTACAGACTAAATACAAAGCATAGTAATAATATTTTCCCTTCATACTTTGCATCCTAGTTCTGCTGGGCACCTATTTTACACAAATTCACACCCAAGAGTGACCAAGCCTGTTGAAGAACAATAATGATGAAATAATCATATAAAATATATACAGTATTTTTATTCAGAACAGTAATGTTTATCGTAAACGACTGATGCCCCATTCCATACCGACAACATTAATAGCAATAAAGACACTGATACAGAATTAAAAGAGGGCATATGTTTTATTGATAAAAGTCCAAATTAGTTAATAATTGTGACTATAAAATTTAGGGTTAAGATGGGGGTGTCAACTGCAGGAACATAAAGTTGTCGTAAATGGCTCACCATCCAGAATACCCACCAGCTCCACCTCTTCAACTTGCACACCTCATCACTGGACAGGCAACATGGCTGGACAGGAAGGGTGCGCCTCTGATAAGTTATTTCCACAATCATTTTTTCTTGCCCCCTCCCCCCAAACTAAATTGTCACCCCCACTGCTACCGCAACCTATGTCCCATCTGAAAAGAAAACAACATGCTAAAATACATCCTAGTAAAATAGAGGGGGGAAAACTACCTCATGATAACACCTTAAAACCTTGGTCATCTGACCAACCACCAACCCCAGCAGACCTTGCCACGTCACCCTACCATAAGACCCACCCCCTATAACCAAACCCCTGTTATTGTTTACACCTTTAAATTAATGAATCATATGTTGTTGTATTGAAATGTGGCCCATTTTGTCATGAAACATAAAACTGGTGGAGTAAAACACAGATAAATTAGTGGGAAGGACAGTATGTCATACCACTGAATATACCCCCATTTAAAGCCCTGGTTAAAATCAATTAAACAAAATACATTGTGTAAACAAAATCAGGTTACTATTTTATTTCCTGCAAATTTGCTATTTTGTTCCTCCACTGAGGCACTAAAGCTGAAGTCTTGTTTTGTATTGCACTTGAGTTGCTTAAATTACACATGGCCATATGAATGCTTAGTGCATAATTGATAGTGCATAATGCATACACTATGTGCTGCATTTGTGCTTCTGTATGCAGATTTTACAGCAATCGCAGTAACCTTTCTATAACCTTGAAAAATCAATAACTTGTTCAGTGCTGCATTTTACCAGCACTAAACTGACTTGTGTTCTTTGCTTTAGTGGGTGTATTCCATCTGCTTTTCTAAGAAGCTTCTTCGCTTGGCATTTATCAACATTTGTTTATTTAAGTCACACAAACATCTGCTGAACAAATCATAATTTGATTGACCTTTTGAGTAATAATACAAAAACAGTATTAAGATCAGGCTTTGGTGATATTCTAATTAGGGCTCAAAACATTACGGCAGAGGGGAAGCAATAGATTATTTCAGACAATTTTGTCTATTTGGTGCTTTTCCCTATTACGTAAAGTTATAAGTGTTAATTTGCAACCCTTGCCTACAAGAAAGCTGGGCATACACCAGAGCAATTATTGTTCCCAGCAGAAGATGGTTTCTTACACTGTTTCTTGTGGGTGACCAATAATTAAAATAAATGATCCTTGCAGCTGATTGGCTAGCTGTCAGGCCAACATTGACCAACCCTGATTAATTCCTAGGGCCTGATGGCAACACTGAGTGGTATCCATGCAGGTCAGCTGTTTTGCTCAGATCACGCTACTTGTCAGGCCTCCAGCCTTTACAAGGTAAGACTTGGTCTGCAGAAGTTCACAACAGGAAACAGGAAATTGTGTGCGTAATATGCAATTTGCATAATCAGTTCTTCAATAATGCTCATGTCAGTACAAAGTATCAGAAAACATAATAAATGCTTATCTAAAATACACTATTTTAGACACTTGAGGCCTATATATTTTAATCATGTTTAAAGATCCCCTAGCGCTTCTGAGATGGTTATAGGGCATGTGGCAAATCCTTCATTCCCATTCACTACAGTGCTTATTGGATGAACTGTTAATTGTATATTGGCATGATAATCCCTGTTATAATGGGACCTTATATAAGGAGCAGAATGATTATTGTCAGAGTTTTATATAACCTTCCTACTCATCTAAAAAGTGGTATACTGCCTCTTCACTGGTCATTCAATACATAACCAAAACTTACAGGTTATTGGTATTGACCCGTTAATGTGTGTCAGTCAGTGTCAGGAGCCAAGTCAGTACTCACCGGCACGGGGTCCAGTGCTTCAGAGAGGCTGGTGACATTTCCAGGGGAGACTGCCTGCAGCTAATCCTTGGCAATGTGAATTAACACTCCTTACTGTGTGCATCTTAAATCTGTCCCCAGGTATGGCCATTGCCATCCACTGATTTCCTGAATCACAGATATCACTGAAGCCTGGAGTTCTGCTGGAGCTGTTAAAAGGAGGCTGGCTGGGTAATGGGTTACTTGTGCAGTAAGTCACTTCCTGAGTTCCTGACTCATTCCAGCTAACTTGTCGCAAGTCTCACTTCTAACTTGTCCACCTGCTCAACCACTACAACACCTACCTGCAGGAGTGTTATGTGCATTAAGGCAAGTTAGAACCAGCTTTCTGTGTTACTCCGCAATTCCCAGAATTGCAGCTAATACAGATACAGTGTCCAATTATGCCTAAGCCTGGATCCAGCAATAAAGTAGTTCCAGTTCGGATCCAAAAATTCAGTCCGGCCCCAGCTCAGATCCTGCTATCCAGTATCCAATCCATTTTCAAGTTCCAGTGGTTTTCAATCTGCCTTATCATAAGAGACTGAAAAGACTTTTCTATTATTGGCAGGGCTGCCATCTGGAAGGGACAACTGGGCCCGGACAAAGCTGGGGCCCAGACATAATGGGGAACCGTTGCCTAAGTGGCAGCCCCAGGTCCCTCTGTTTCTGACAGTGGCCTTGATTATTAGTGTATATATATATTCAACCTCCCTGTTTAATTCATGTTATGACCCCAAGTCTCTTTTTTGCCTGCTGACTCATCGGGTCCCCAACCTTGGGCTAGCCCTGACAGTAAGATTTTGTTCCTTAAAAAAAAAAAACCCTTTATCTATTGTAATGTAAGCATCTATTAATCTGTAGAGTGACACCACCATATTTTTATATTGCAACTTGTCTAAANTAATGTTACCCCTATTTAGAATTCTGCCAGCACACTTAGCTGTAGAGCCATGGATGTGGCTTCATTGCACATGCACATTGTTCTATTGTTTCTGATCCCCATGATGATGCTGGAACCATGCTTGACATGCTTGTAGTTGGTGTGAAAACAGGTGATTTAATGAAATGACATGAAACATTATAAATCCCTATTCACTTATTTTCTATGTTTCCATACCCCCACTTCTAAATTTCCTCTTCAACCTCTGACATGCATGAAACATTTCTTCCTGCCGCTGTATATAAAAGACTTTTACTATATCTGTGGATATCATATCTTATAATTAAGATTTTTTTTATTCCAGTATCATGCTTAAATAAGTAAACCCTTTCTTCTGGCATCTCTAGTAATTTATGGGTTCCAAAGCTGTTCCATTCTCTCCTAAATCACTTAAATTGTGTTTAGATAATGGATGTCATTTCTTTTCTGTGCCCCCTATACATGAGTAGAAATGAGTAAAAGAAAATATGATTTAAAGTGACAGCTGGCAAATCAGAAGCCAGTAATGATGTAGTAAGATGTCCTATATATTAGTGCTACTTTTACAGTAATTGGTTACTACAGAAAGATCTTTGGTTTGCACCATATACCGTGTAGATAGGAATCCTGATATTTTAGATTATCTTGCGTAATAGGCAAAGGCTTTAAACAAGCTTTAGAAGATTTAGCCTCAACAACATTTTAGAACTAAGAAAGCTAAGCTTCAAGATTTCACTAGACAAGTGATGACTCTTAATAAGCGTTCTGCCCCATTCCAACACTAGAGTCATACAAAGAGATGCCATCCATCATTTGATTCATTGTCTGAAGTAAACAAAACAATGACAGGATGTAATAGGTTGTTATGAATAACAGAATATTTTTACCTGAAAAAAAGTTCCCCCAACAGTACCATTATTGCTTGAAATAGGTGTATACATTGACATAGGTGTATACCTAAAACACCCTGTATATATATATATATATATATATATATAGTAAATATATTTATAAAAGTAAGGATACACATGTTATGTGTGAGGGTGATCAAGGTTATCAACTTCTCAGGACAACACAGAAACAAAGCCAGCGTGATGTGTGTACATTATTTTCGACTATATACCTGTTTATGTATTATAATAAACTTTTGCATATTATGCACCTTGTATGTATGTAATTTGTAATAAAGCATAATTGTTGCCTGGGTTTATACATTAATTAACTCCATACACATATGCATCAAGTTTACATAATTAGGAACAATAACACAATATCTTTTAGAAGGTTTGTGATGTAACTGGACAGTAACAAGTGACACTCAAATTGCCAAAATTATAACAGGCAACTAAAATAGTGCAATGTAATGTCATTTAATCTACCTTGCTTTTGTAACCTTAATCCACCCTTACTTTGTCCATCATACTTCCATTAGCCTGCCTTGAAATACCGAAGTATTTTCTACTTTATAATCTGGGGGGACATAAAGCAGCAATCATTGTGACATCTGAAGTCTGAATCTGTTAACACCTTCAACTTATAGCATAGCACCACTGTAAATTTAAATTCTTATTTTATTTTGTAACATACAATATAATGCTGGACCAGAGTCATTGTGTACCATCGGACTGCATAGGAATTTAAATTACCTTTGCACTATGTCTTCAACGAAGAATGTAATGTAACAGCCAATATCTGCACAGTTCCTCAGTTGCGATAGTGACCATTTGGAGACTTGCCTCAGCCCATAGTGCAAGTCCTTAGTTATTCTTTGATTACTCATAACTACTGCAAGTATTCACATTCAACCCAAGACCTTTCTCATATATTTATTTTTCACACTAAAGAGGGACACATTATGTAGATTCCCTAGAAACCTTTACTGAGTTTAGAATATTTATCTTGATTGAAAGAAATGTGACACTGTTCTAGCTGGGTCAAAAATAAATATATACTGCTGACTCATCATTTTAATGGAAATGTCAATTTGATAGGCAATTTTACATCCTACTTTCCTACCAACTTGTATTTAAACATAGTGATTAGCACAAGTGTAAGAAACTCGCAATTTCAGGATTCTGCCATATTTTATACTATCTTGTCACAACATATTTTATTTTTTTAAGTGTTTTGTTGTCATTGCCTTAAAAAGAGTGTTCCTACAAAAATGTTATACTACCTTGTGAGTATATATATATATATATATATATATATATATATATATATATATATGGAATGTGTAGGACATATGTCATTTTTACAATATCCCATAAAATATATTTTAGCTGATTGCTTAGAGAAAACATGTTATATGCATCTGTAACATATTTATGTGTATCTTTTCAGTAGTTAACTGCTTATAAATACAAAAGACAATCTTACTGAAAGAAACTGGATATATTTTAATTTATTGAGCAAATGAGAATTACAGGTCCTTTTCCTTTTAAACATCACTGCCCGGACCATTCACCGCACATTAATATCGCCACTGATTGGCGCGGACCGAACTTGGATACCCTCTACCCGATTTAACTATCTGCCTGACTTTTACTGGAGGATTCACACAAGGATTTCACTGCCGAAAGAAACGAGTAATGGAGGCGCAATCACTGGCTGAGCCCATCAATGTAGATGACAGCCGGCTCTTGTTCCCCCATCCCTGTCTCGAGTGCAAGGGCCTTCTCATGGCCAGCTTCATATCGATCTCTTAGGAAAAAGAGACATTACCATCGACTGAGTCCTTCCAGGTGAATTATAACTGTCATTCTCCCCTTTACACCATCGTGAGCCACAGATATCTGGACCCTCCAGGTGACAATATCATCTACCACAATATATATCATTTATTTGGATACAATTCATCTCTGCTGGTAATTTTTGTTTTTTAAGACAATTTTCAATACTCACTTTATATCAATATTCCATCTATTTCATTCATTTTTATCCTTTTTGAGACATTAGTTAATTGCTTGCACGTGCAAATAGCCATTTTTGAGTTCCGGACCATATATTAAATAATTTGTTCATTTTATTTTTTTGTTGTGCATTTATATTGTATGTTTAAGTGACATTTTATATAGTAAAATATTTCATTACCAACCGCTTTTTCCTTCTTATGTGTCAGCCATTCATTAGTTTTAATATTTAATACCTAATATTGCAGTCTATTAGTGCTGTATACTTTCCAAGTTAACACTTGGTTTACTATTTTAATTTATTGAGCAAATGAGCTCTGAAAGCACAAATAGTTTTGATGTCCCATGATAAACATTATAAAAAGGGTAATATGTTGGCCATTGCAAATTAGCCAAACAATTTCTTAATTCTATTTTTTGGCGGTTATTCCTTGATACATCACCAGTCCCATATTTACAGCTAATATTTTATTAAGGCTTTTAAGTGAAGTCTCTACTAAAAAATCACATTGTTTAACTAAATAAATTGCATCTTAAATCAGTATATCTGTCTCCTCAGACATCTGCTTCCATTGTGTCTGGTCACCTGGGTCACAGAACTCATCCAAAGCCAGGAGCATCAACAAGAACAAAAAAAAAAAACGGCTGTATATAACAATGGTATTTGTCATCCCTAGGGCCAAGGGCTGATCATGGCTGTATATACGTGGAGTCTGTTTTTCCCCTGATGGCCCGGGTTTCTCTTAAACTAATTAACCTTATATTGCGTGTTTTGTGTTTTTTCCTCAACAAATTCAATAATTGAAAACAATGTAAGAAAAACATGAAATCACTTTATTTTTTATTGGCTGTGATTCCACTTTTAAAAGAACAGTTGGACTGAGATCATGCAATGAGGAGTAGCAGGCAAATTACAAATGAGATTTACATTCACAAAGTCTATATCTTCCTCCTGTCACAAGAAGATTGAAGCATGCATCTGATCAGAGTATGTGAGCATTTAAATTACAAAATGATTCATCTAATCACAAAATTATGGCTGAGCGGATAAACGTCTATGTGTGAAAACATTTTTTTTGTTATTTTTTTAAGACTGTTACCTAAACATTTTTCTTTTGTACTAACATAGAGAGGAAACATATATTAACGTGGCATACACAGAAGACATTACATTTATTACACAACAGCAAATCGGTAACATTACATGACAACAGTATATCAATAAGCTTGTCAAAGAAGACTTTACAGCAGCATTGATATGTGTTACTCTGACACAGAAGGGAAAACACAAAACTAACACGTAGTAAACACAGACTGATAAACTCCAGTGCAAATTAACACATGATCTATTCTCTTTTACATATAGTAGCATTCAAAATTAATATTGCAGTCTGTTTATATATGGCTTTCTCTAAAGGTAGATGTATTTTATGAAAAGAAAGTAAAAAAATAAACAAAATAATCTTTACCCTCTAAAAAATTAGAGGGCGATGATTCCCCCTTTTTGTATCTTGCCGTGAAGCAGAAGAGATTGCAAATCTAGCACTCTTTTGTTGGTAGAACCTCAGGCCTTGTTTACTGTGATGCACCCCTTCCTAATTATAGTATTAGACAAAAAAAATTACAAAAGACTACCTCAATTACCTGAGATTAAACACATTTATGGACAAAAGCTATGAAGGGTGACAGAAATATTCAGCATTAATTAAACAAATGAACCTGGCTTCTCTTTGGTCTTGCATTAAAGCCTCATGTTACATTTGTTAAATAAATAAAAATAAATAAATGAGAAAAAAATAGTTATATTTACAATAATAATCAATGCCTTTGCAGCTTATTCATCATCATCATCATCATCATCTAAAAATACTTTGATAAGCTACAATAGTATAATTGCCAGCTTTTTGTGGATTGGGATTCTGGGTAATGCCCTGCTTGTCTTTATACACAGAATTAGACCTTGTGAGGACACTCTGGTGGTAATATCATTTATGACTTCAGTTATCATGTTGTTTAACTGCTGCAATTCAGGAAATATATGCAACTGCTGGCTTCTTAAACATGAAACATTGACGTTCAAGGTCCTTTCAACATAAGACTTCAGATTCACTGGGAGCTGATTACATTGATCCAATATGTGACAGCATTTGCATATAAAGCGGGCTGTTTAATCTGTTGTTTTTGTCACAATTTCCATTTTTATGTATTAGTGCTTTTTCCAAGTACTCTTTAGAATTGCCACATTCAAGTGCTATGGGTATATAATTATAACTCAATATAAAATGTATATTCCACCCGGTGACACAGTATACATTCAATATGTGCAACCATAAATCCTTTCAAAGCTGGTTCCCTGCTAGCTTCTGTTTGCCAGTAAAACACTTAATATCATCGTGCGTGTATTAAGATGCAGCACATGGACAAATCTGAAAAATACAGGATTAGAGACTATTGAAATGTTAATCATGGTGCAAAGAATTTGGAGCTCTGTGCTATCTCGATCACCTTTAGCAATTGCGAACGTAAAAAGAAACTTCATTAGAAAGGAAATCGAGTTACGTGACTCTTGAAAAAACATTTTTATATTAAGCAAAACACAATATTAAATATATCTCTATAAAATTCTATATCTGATTTTTGGGCAGATTAAAAACAAAAGGGTATATAACACTAATGTGTAGACATTACATTATATCAGAGGCTGTTCTAAAGTTCCAGGCATTCCACATGGTTCATTTTCTGAATTTTCTCTTACTGTCAGATTGACGTGGGATGAAGACTACACATTGTGTTACACCCTAATGATACATTGCCTCTATTTACTATCAGTTCGTCTGTCAGAAGTAAGTCGATATTAATCAACTACAAGCTGGGCAGAAACTGTAAGTATCATATTAACAGCAAATCGCTAACTCTCACTGGATAATAATGTATTTACATGATTCAAAACTGTAATGCTTATTGTGTACACAACTGCCCGATTAAACATACAATTGTACTATGGCTTATAATAAAATTGAGTAGACTGCAGCTCATAATCTTGACATCCTTTGAGAAGTGTCTACTGTATGTAACTATGTACAAAAGGAAAGGAGAAAAGAAAGTGGAGGGACTATAGTGAGCAAAGGGTTAGAGAGAGAGACTGGAGGGAGGGTAGCATGGGGCAATACTGAAATCTCCCACTAAACAAGGAGAAATCCATTGCTTTTCTGTTTATTGATAAAACAGTCTGACAGTCTACTGTGTTCTATTTCTTGAACATATCTTGAAGTGGACCCGGTAGATATTTAATAACTGTGTCTAGGATGCTTTCCTCCTCTTCCTCGTCTTCGTCACCACAGCCGGCTGGTATTGCCTTCTTGGGGCGTGTCAAGCTACCTTCAGATGTAGCTTCCATAGCGGCTTGTGCTTCAGCTTCTTTTTCCTCTTTCTTCTTTATGCCATACTGGTGATAAGGGAGAACATATGAAAAAGTCAGTGCAAGGGCATAGATTCAGACACATGTACCACATATAGATATTAGTAAGTAGATATGTATGTATTACTTTTTATGTACATAATCTAAGTAGCATTGCTTAGTCAAACTTTAAGGGACATTATTTTTATGCAGTTTATGCAGTTTATATATTTTACCAACACCATCATTAATATTGTACTGTACAAAGAAAAGAATTGCATGAAGATAGGCATCTCGTTGATATACCTCAGCCAACGTTTTATATAAATCTTATTGGCATTTTCAAGCAACTTTATTTGCTACTAATAATTGTATTCAATCTAAGTGCGATGAGTAATTCCAATTGAATTCTCTGGAATGGTCAAAACATAATCAATTACATCAATCAATCAATCAATCAATATATATATGTACTGGAAAAAATTGGTCTCTCCTGGATATCAGTTAAGATCAATAACATGCATATTCATTGCCTGTTTAACTACATCTGCTATTTTTCTGTTTTACCAAGCAAATGTCCTGCACATAAGCATACGTTTAGCAGTGATTTGCTTAAGTCAGACTACAAAGAGAACATTATAGCATTCACAAAGCTATTTTATTGGAACTATTTTAAGCTGCATACTTTTTTCTACAAAATCATGCATTTTAATAACAGGATTTTACCCACAATTATAAATGAAAAGCATATTACTATAGTGAATTTTGAGATAACAACACATTAAAAGACAAATATTCCAATTTAGGATATGTGCATTCAAACAGGATTGGAACCCAAATATCGTGATCTGGACATCCGGCAAATTGCCCTTTTGACAGCTTCTGACAGAAGGGTGGGCTTTGCTTGCAAGGTGTACAATAAAAAAGCCTATTATACCAGATACCAATCCAAATTTCAGATCAGATGACATTTTAAATTGCAAAAAAGCCACAAAACATAAGCTAAGCGTTTTTTTTACAAAATGGCAAAATGGTTGCTAAAATCTAACTTGTTGCAATTGCCAATATATCCATTACTTAATTATAATTACCTTTCATAATTGATATGTTTAAAATGATATAAAGAATACAAAATTAATAGGAACATGGATGCAATAGTTTCATTGGAGCATCTTGCTAATTGGCAACAACTATTAATCTGCTTTTCCCACAGGAGATTTCCCATATTCATTTAATATCCACTAATTTCTTTACATACACTATACTACTGCAATAGCGTGCAAAAAAAAAAAGCAAGCGTAGCATTTCAGTAGCACTCTATAGAATGAGCTAAATGATGAAGTGTCAGTCTTCCCATCATTACTCTTACTTATGGGCATGCTCAGCTGTACATCAATAAATGTAATTTAAAGGAGTATCCTTGTGAGCCCTGGTTCTACAAATGACTTAGTGAGCCATACATCAGAAACGCACCAAAAGAGATTCACTTGCATTCTAATTGCAGAGGAAATTAAGTTTTGTTTTTTATTCCTAAAAATCCAACAGATCAGAACATATATGGGGATATGGGGCATCTGTCTTCCTTCATAAAAAGAGATCTACAATTTGCTGATGTTATCCATGAGTTAATAAGAGATAGGCGGCTTGCAAATCAGGGCTGGCCCTGGTTAAAATTTCTACTCAATACTCGGCATTCAAAAAATAGCATTAGACCTAAACTTTTGTTAATGAGTTGATATATTAATAAAAACATTACAACTTCTTTCTTTTTTACGTATAGGACACTGTATGACCTGTGCGTTACACCTACACATCCACTGACATGGCGCAAGAGCTCCTGACCTGCTACTGCACCCAGAAAGAGCATCTCTGGATAAACTCCCATTACAGGTGTAACTAACATGGTGCAGCACATGGTTAATCCATTCAGTATGTGGAACCGAATACAGGATCAAAGACTTTCTACAATGGCCAGTTAAGGAAATAGAAGGACAATTTGCCAGATACTTTGCAGATAATATGATGAGACATTGGTACTATGCTAAATGGATTTTCCATCTGCTGATGCCCACAGGCGCACCAGTCATGTGCACTGAGATGAACATAATAATATGCTAAATATGTACACATTATAGCATAATATGTAAATTATGTATGAATAAATGTTTCAGAAAGCTTCTCAGCATAACTTTATTGCATGCTAATAATTCATACAATTGATAATTACAATTATTTTGACATTTTGCAAAACTATTAAGCAGTGAAAACATATAGGTTTACCCCTCAGGCCATACTGTTAAATACTGTTTCCTATTTAAGATTATGAAGAAGAAGAAAAGAGCCTTCAGCATATACCTCGCACTACACAATGTATTAAATGATTTATTCAGTTTAAGTGAATATTAAACAGCAATAAAGATGATTCTTCAAATGGGGTTTTTAGATGTTTGTTTTTAGATGTATGGTTATATATATATATATATATATATATATATATATATATATATCTATCTCCTACCTTTACATTTTCTGTTAACAAATGGAAAATTAAATATTCCATTGTAATACTTTGTTCCACACACTTGTGAGTACACCTGATTGTATGCTATAGGCATTATCTCCACCCGGGTTTCAGTGCAGTGCATATACAGATAACACAGGAACAGTGCATTCTCCCGAGATAGAGTTAGGAACAGAAGTAGGAACAGAAGAATTTGCATGTTTCCACGTATCTTTATACGCAATTTAAATTTAACTAGTAGCAGACTGTTTGTGAATGAATAAGTGCAGGATCTATGTAAAAAATTAAAAAAAAAAATAGAAAAATAATCAGTGGGGTCACACTGCTCACTATTAACCGTATATGATTTCCTTGAGGGGGGTAATTTATAATATTGTATTACTTGTTGGGGGATTTTACTCTATTGATACAACCGGTGGCTCTGCAAATGCAACATGGCGCACTAAAACCATTCCAGTTGAATCTGCGCTAAAAAAGTTAAATGCCGCTCTGACCCCTGCGGTAAATTCAAATAGCGTTTTACAACCATATATGGGATGTTTCTAAAATCTGCAGAATCAGGGGATTACATTTGAAGTTTTGTCTCATGTGTAACATCTGTCCTGGCTAACATCGGTCCAGAATAAAATGGATTAACATGGAAAATTTGCTAAAAAATTTGAAATTTTAACATTTTACCCTCACTTTGCTTTAATTCTTGTTAAACACCTAATGGGTTAATAAACTTCCAAGGCTGTTTTGGATAGTTTTAGGGGTGCAGTTTTCTAAATGGGGTAATTTATGGGGGTGTCTATCACACAGGCCCCTCAATGTCAAATCCAATGTGAACTGGCCCCTAAATTTTTGAAACTTTCAAATTTTCCTAAAATTGCTAAAAATTGCTACTAAGTTTATGAGCCCCCTACCTCCCTAAAAAAGTTAAAGGTGGTAACAGAAAGTAGACATATTGAAATTATTATTTATTAACTATTTTGTGTGGTATGACTGTATCAATCAAAATTTACCACTAACTTAAAGTACAATGTGTCACGAAAAAACTATTTCAGAATCAGATGGATAAAGCATTAAAAAGTTATTACCACATAAATTGACACATGTCAGATTTGTAAAATAGGGCTTGGTCATTAGGGACCAAATAGGCTACATATTAAAGGGCTTAATGTACTATCTCAGTACAATAAAAGAAAGTATATGTTTTAACCATAATAAACAATTACACATTTTTCTCTAATAAAAAAAATCCCTTAAAAAACCCTTATAAAAATATTTATAAAAATGGTCGAGCAAAATCTATGGCTGATATAGTCATAAAAATCAAATGTTATAGTGTAAGCTGTCAGTTATCAGCTATCATAGTAAAACACAATATTGAGTTGGATCGCACACCCTCTGTCGTATTCAAAAATTACTTTAGTACCCAAAAATTATTTTACACGTTATAATGGGGTGGTGCTATCCAGGACCTCTATAATTAACAAAGAAAGGAAAAGAGAGGTTCCTTCTTAGATGGATGCACTCTTTTTTATATACAATAATGTACGACGGATCTGTATATAATAAAATATTTAATTTTATTCATTATACTTTAAAATACAGCCGAGATTCAGAGTACAGCGAAAATATTTAAAAACAAGTATAGAAGTGTGTACGAAAAATGATGTAAAGTGAATTAAAAAGAAAAATAGACAGTGGTTTAATAGTCTCTATTTGTTCGGTTCTTCTATTATAAATATTGTCCATAGGGTTATTCCACTCTAAATATTGCACAACTCCGGCAGGAAAGTCCATGTGCTGTTGTAAACTTCTAGAGTTCTTACATATTAATCCAAAGTGCACGTGCATATATCATGTAAACATAGAGCTACCTGTGACATTATTTCTCCCCAAATATATCAGGTCCTCTGCAATATATTTATACATGAATATATGGTCCTTATGTATGTGCCATGTGCTTGGAACTAAAGAAATTATTATATTGCACTAAAGTGCATGGTGCTGTTCTTATGGATAGAAGATTAATTAAAAATACATGATAGTTAAGAAGTTAGCGTCCGCCTAATGCCAACACGCATTACTCAAGGCAAACATCATATTGTAAGCTGAGAGTCAG
The DNA here is from genome assembly GCA_016617825.1 of Platyplectrum ornatum. Taxonomy (NCBI): domain Eukaryota; kingdom Metazoa; phylum Chordata; class Amphibia; order Anura; family Limnodynastidae; genus Platyplectrum; species Platyplectrum ornatum. The sequence goes on along the minus strand of JABWIB010000106.1, from coordinate 122,427 downwards.
CTGTGTGTCAGGTATGTAGGGCTGTGTTATAACTGTGGGTAGGGGCTGTTATAGAAGAGAAATCTCCAATGTCAGGAAGTTACAGCAGTCCGGAGTTAGTGCAGGTTCTCATTTGAAAGTGTGCAGATGGCTGGATGCAATAACAACAACGTATAAAATATATAAAATATAAAGCATTCTATAATTTATCACAGTCATTAATTACTGTAAATATTCACTGAAATATCTGCAAATTATTAAAATAAGAAAAAATGTACCCCGTGTGACTTTTTCCCAGTACCCAGATGTCTGTATGTGATGTCATTATTTTTATATAAACCCCCTGTGGCAGCAAGTGGCATGATATCTGACACTAAACTTCCCTCTAGCATCAGCAAACTGCTAGGGAAATCTTCCTTGGTACTACAGAGCCGTAGGCTGCTTAAAGTTCTCATGAGGAAAAAGATGTAATAATTAAAAATGTATTAAAGAGACTCTCCCAGCTCTTTCTGCTGACTGCCATTGCTGAGCTGCCCTTTAAACTGTACGACAGTACGACAGGCAGCTGTCAGCAGTCATATAGACTCTTGGGCTTCCTGCTCCTGCTGCTTCCACCCCCTCCATGATTGGAATTTAGGATGATGTGGTTGGAGCTCTGATCGTAGTAGCAGTGGAGGTCTTGAGCCCATTAAAACATACACAGAATAATACACACCATTCGACATTCACAGTGGCTTCAACTACAATTACAAATCTCCACTGACTTAATATATTCTATATTCCTACCGCCACTTCTAAATGTCCATACCACTACTTCCAAATTTCCACGTTGGCCAGTGGTGTCCATAACAGCATTGTTGAACAATGCAAAAAGAGAAGGAAAAATGTTCACATTCAAAACCTTAGGTGCTGAATTTCTATATGGTATTAAATGTGCCAACTTAGAGAACCACCGTATTGTGAGGTTGCATAATATACTAATATCTGTGTCAAGCAACTGGGATAAAAAACTCTCTTACTCATGATGATTGTGTTACATTAGTAAATTATTACTTTGGAATATGACCATGGAATAAAAAACAAAAATGTTCAAACATTTAATATTCAATCTTGCAATATATTATTTAAAAATAATTATTTAAAAAAAATTATAAAATGTGAAAATGTTGTATCACAATCTCTTATCAGTGTGATTAATGCTTTGTACTAAATGTATGTACAGTATGTATGTATTGATGTATCTTTTTATTATTATTCAGTATTAAACATTGTACACCATATGACTTTTTCACATGACTCAGATGTACGTATGTTAACAATAAAATACTCTGTACCTAATACTATAATATTTTTTTTTTAACTTTAGCAGCTAATCCCCACACAATGGACCAGATAATATTGACTTACTCACAACTTACTCACAAGTGGTCAAAACCATGTTGAATTGAAGGGGAGTTAAATTCCCATGATAGCCTCCAAGTGTTGATATGGCCCATATTTGTTAGTTTGGCCAGTACCACTTGCCCACATATCCATAGGTAAATGAACCCTTTCCAAGGGTAATGATCACTTGTAATTTCACATATGTGTACAGTCTGAATTTCTGATTGGGAAATGTTTGTAATATAATATAAACCAGAATAACTATAAATGACACTTTCAACCCTAAATCCCAAATGCTGCAGCTTCCAAACCGTGAGGATCTGAATAAAAATATAGATGTAAATATACAATGGAAGGAGTAAAATTAGTTGCTTTCTACTGCCAATAATGAACTGCATTGAGGCATTCGTTTTGTATTGTGGAATCCTATACTATTAAATTACTTCAGAGTAAATGCAGTTTGAACTCGCAGCTTATCATAACAAATTATCAGGGTTACCACCATGTGTTTTTTTAACAACAAACTCTTCCGGCATAAGATTTTGACCATTGAATCAACAGAATAATAATCAAAAGCGATCCGATTAAAACCATGCATAGTTAAGACATGCTATCGCCTTGATAATAAAGCCTTGATTGCCAATAATGTTTGTTGTTCTGAAATTCAACTCACAAACAGATTAGAATGGTATTGACGTTGCAGACATTATACATCTTTCAGGAATATTTTGAACTTTGCAACTGCATGATTTTGTATTCAAGAGTGCGCTTTCATTATCTTCCCATGGAGGTCTAGTTACATCAAAAGAAGGTAAGAAAATCCTTAAGATGTAAGTAATTACAGAGGGAGTGCTGTGTGAATGACTTTAGAAATCAATACTCACAGTAATTTCCTTATTTTTTTTGCTAGAAATACAAAAAAACAATACATATGACCTTTAAAACATTAGCTATAATCTTTTCTTTGAGATCTCTCAAATTGGTGGACATATTGTACTGCCGGTAGGATTCCACAGTCCCCTCCAGGCTTATGTGTAGCAATTAGGACTCTGCAATGTACTGTACAGATGGATTTTTGCATGCTAATCACTGTTTTAGGGTATTTCTTTTCGGTTCTTCTTTTTTTTATCTTACAAGCAGTAAAAGTTCAAGAGGGCTTTGATCTCAGTCTCTTACAAAAGTCAAATTCAAGCAAATCTCTTTTAATAGGCACTTTAATGTATTTAGTAATGTGTGAACAAAGGCTGTGCTTCTTTTCAAATCTAAAAAAGTGTGTGCAAGAGTATATATAAATGGAAAAGGTGCCAAGGACAAAATATGACCACTGTGTAAAAGCAAAGAACATAAACATTATGTGTCAGCATACACATTCATAGGATGTTTAGTTCACAAATATCTGTATTGGGTTAAGCATGTCTATGTACTGATACATAGGCGGGGAGTCAGAAAGTTTTTAGTTGGGGGGAAAAATAATAAACAATAAATAAATAGATATATAAACCTTGACTCTCTGCCTGTTGGTGCAGATGCTGATATATGACCTTAGGTCACGTGCCTGCATCCAGCTTCAGTTAATGAACGAGGAGGCAGGCAGGAGGAGAGAGGGGCCCATTGACGACACTGAGTCCATCTGTCTAGTAGAAAATGATACAGATTTGTCAGGAATCTGCCGGCCAGGTATGATATGGCTGTATGGCTTTTTGTCATAGACTTACAGGGCGCCCCCTTAATTTTATGGCACCCTCTACCATGTCTATGAAACCAGGGGAGCATAAAAACCTCAAAATGCAGAATTAACACAAAATCATATGGCAGATGCAGAGTGAACAAAGAGTCTTTCTTTGTATACACATTGCATTTAGTTTAATTTAGTGGAGATTTTACTGAACATGGCCAGAACTAGGACTTATGCATGGGAATGATGGTCCTATGGATCTGGTTTCTGTATGCACAGGTTATGTCAGTGGGGTACTTTCCTGTGTGCAAGAAGATTTAGGCATGGTGGGTGAAGAGAGTCTTTACATTGTAAAGTATTGCATAGCCTAAGCCCTTGAAGTATGGATCTCATTACATAAGACACCCTTTCACGTAAGATTAAGTGCAGGTAAGTTAAGGTGACCTTACGCTTGTGTAAGGGTACGCTGTCCTCTGGCTTGTGGAAATGAAGTGCACTCATACAGAGTTAGTGCTTGCATGCAGAAACCTTAAGTCTGGATCAGTGTTAGGTGGTTTTTTGCAACAAGTAAATGCTCCTTATATTTATGTATGAACAGACACATAGATATGTAACTGGAGTTTTGTATGTAGCGGCAAACCTGTTGGGTTTTTTTTAGACTGGCTTAGGCCTAAATTTACTAAGCAGGGAGATTGAAAAGTAGGGATGTTGCCCATAGCAACCAATCAGATTCAAGCTTTCAGTTTGATTTTACATACTGGAGAATGTGAGCTCAAATCTGCTTGGTTGCTATGGGCAACATCCCCACTTTTCAATCTCCCTGAAATGTCCCTGCTTAGTAAATTAAGGCCTTAGTATTTTAGTGTACAATGACAACTTCCAGCTCAATGAAACTTCATATTGTGCATATTGCGGTGAAGGGTGTACAACATAGGTCAAAGTATGCAACTTAGTCACAATTTACAGTTTAAAAAAAAACACAATTTCAATATCTTTACATGTATTGTTAGGCCTATGTATACCCTAATAATGCTGATACTATGGAANATGGGAGCATTTCTAAAGAGATGCTTATTTTCAGTTTTTTCCTAAAAAGGGGACAAAACTGGTGGCAATGCATTGTGAAAATGATACAGTACCTAAAATGTACCTAACCTATTACTTTACCTATTACAAATTCTTATGTGCCATTTCTGCTCTCTCAGCATTAACTTGCAGTCACATAGGTTGTCCATCCCAATCAGTGTATGGTCCCAGTCTACCTATATTGTTATACAACCTGTCTTTCTGATTTGTAACTGCAATTAGATAATGTAGCAGCAGTATTGCAATGTTAATAATGAAAGTATTGACATTTCTGTCATAATGATTTGATCTATCAAAGAAAAAATATATATTTGCTGTGCTGTACCATAGCAGTGCTAGATCAGCGGCTGAAATGCTTACACGTGCATTAGTCGTTTAACCGCTTTACTCATCATCTTTTAACGAGACAGACATTCGCATATGTAATGGCATCCATTAAGCAGGGTGATGAACCTGGTAAATTATTTCCTTGTATGATTTGTCATGAAGTCATGACCATGCATAGTCACTCTGTATTAAGAGGTAATGTGACAGTATTAGAATCTGGCCTTGTCATCTGATGTCTTCTTGTTCATAAATACATGTAATAATAAAAATGTCTTGTTACTTCATTGCACCCTCAGGGTTAAAAGCTATTAAATATTAAAGCGAGATGAATTGCACACAAATGTACAGTAAGATCTATATATTATATATGACTATGTCCTGCCTGCTTAATTACCACAGTTATGTATATCAGAAGCGTTTTAAGTCTATACTACTCATGTTTTAGTGTTATAAAAGAACTCTGCTTCTCAGTTCCACTAACTCACTTACTGAGCGCAAATGGTTTTCTAATGCAATGTGAAAGTTAGGATAGCAAGTGGCTGTGGTTAATACAATCTCAAATGAGTTTGTTATTGCAAAGCAGAGTGCGGGCAAATAGAGAGCAAATATCTAGAATAGACAGCACACGATTGTAACATTTCTCTTGTAGCTGTCAAAAATACAAAATGGCTTTATTACTGCAAGACGGTTTGGTCCAAGCTTGGATGAGGTCAGCATGTTTCCGGGATAGAGATGAATGAAAATGTATTGGTCTTTCAGAATGATTGATCCAATGAATAGTGCTTAGGTTAACAGATATATATATAGAAGTAACCAATTACACAAAATGGCAAGTGACTAGTGGTGGAGGGGCCCNATGATTTATTTGTATGGTTATTTAAAAAAAAAAATGTCGCTTGTCACTTATCTGTCACCTAGACAACTATCACCGGCTATTTCCCTTACCTTGATAGCAGCAGTCAAAAGTGTACTTCTTCTAAGTTAATGCAGAAAAAAATGATTATGGTGGTATGATAAATTTGTGTTTATGCACAAACACACACATGATTTGCATTAGCGTAAAGCATGATAGGTTTAAGCCTTTGTTTGATGTAGAACTGTTATTTTTGGAGAGACTTGTAGAGCTAGATAAAAGTTGGAGTAAGTGTGATTACTGCAGCTAATTGTCTAAGCATGTTGATTAATATTTTTGGTGGTAAAGCCAGGGCTCAAAGTGGGGGTATATACAGGGGTATACCTACTGACATTATTTAAAAACTATAAATCGCCAGGGAAGACAGCTGACTCCAGGGGCTTTGTGATGGGAATCCTGTCCCACACCACCTCTCATCCTTTCACACAGCATTGAGAGCCTTGATTTGTTTACATTTAGAGTTAAACTTTATCTGCCATTTAACTGTAAGCAACACAGAGGTTGATATAATATACTGTATAATAATCTATATACAGTATAAACAACATTAGTGTTGTCAGGAACATAATCATGTGGACACTCACTCACTTGCCAAGTTTATCTCATTTAAAAGCAAAACAATCTATCTTTCTATCCATCTATCTATCTATCTATCTATCTATCTATCTATCTCTCTTATTTTTTACATTTGAGGCGGAGTTGGGCAGATACGGGGTGGAGACGGGATGATCCGGGCCGAGGCTTACATGTTCCTGGCCTCAGGCCCCCTTATGTTTGGATATATATTTTTGTCTATTATCTATCTATCTATCTATCTATCTATCTATCTATCTATCTATCTATCTATCTATCTATCTCATATCCATTTCCATCTCATATCCATTTCCATCTCATATCTATCTATATATCTATTATCTATCTATCTATCTATCTATCTATCTATGTTTATAGCTATGTTTATATCTATCTATCTATCTATCTATCTATCTATCTATCTATCTATCAGGCCATGGTAGTTGCAACAATCTCACTTGTACAATGCTAGAAACCTCATAAATCCTCGTATATTATTATTTGTGTGTCTCTTGATTTTCACCTAAGGCCGCATATAAACAACGAGAGATGCTACCGCATATAAACAACGAGAGATGCTGCCTCATAGCTCTAGGAGAATTTGTAGATTTTAGATGATGACCCAGCAAGCTCTGGTAATCGCTGTCACCAGGGAGAGCTCTCTTCCTCTACTTGGCCTGCTACAGTATCAGAGAAAGGCTGCTATATACAGCTAAAGTTAAGATAATTTGCTGCTTATGCCCTCTGGTATTTTTTATTTGTGTGACCTTGTATAACATCATTGGCTACAGCTTTAATAAAGGACACATCAAAGCTTAACTTTGAAATCTCAAAGGAAAGGCGTAGCTCAGTGGCTTGTAATAGTTCTGACCTTCCACGTTTTAATGGGAAATAAGAAAAAAGCTTCCATGTCATAATAAAGTTAAAGAAAAAGCCAGAAAAACCCGTAGTCTTCAGGGTTTGTATTTAATCACTGATACTCGGCTTGATGGCTGTCAACATGTTTAGACAAAAGTTATAAGAAATGGATTGAAACTTTGCGTGTTCATATATATACAGTATATATATATAAAAATATTAATCTGTTTATAAATGTTATGATGTATATATATTTATTATATTGGATATTCATTGCACAAATATTACCCTACAAATACAATTCATTTCTATTATTATTCATTTCTATTATATATCTGTGTGGGCATCTCCCACTGCTGGATGCAACTGGTCTTTATGTCTAGTTATCATCCCAAAGCCATACAGACAGGACTAGAGTCTTCCTGGCTGAGAACAAATTAATAAATATCCCTAATACTTAAAAGCCTCCACTTTTCATGATTTACTGTTTTGTTCACTCACAATAACATTTGGCAGGACAAATCAAGGGTACTTTGAAGGCAAATTTAGGCTTACTACAAAATTGTATGGGTTCATTAAAAAAAATATTGTATTTTATTCAGCTAAAACTCTTTCTCACACACTAAGGGCTGGATTCAGCTTTTCACTCTCATGACGCATGCAGGGAGAATACTTTATTGTTGCATGTTGTACACAGATACTGACCAGCGTTACTGTAAAGCTGCCCATACACCAGAAAGATAATCTTTCCAATCAACAGATAAATGACCCTCACAGCAGAAATCTGTTACATGTGTACTCACAAAACATGCATTTAATGAGTGCACATCTAACAGATTTCTG
>JABWIB010000106.1:97817-114705 GCA_016617825.1 Platyplectrum ornatum | reverse complement strand
AGTCATGAGAGTGAAAAGCTGAATCTGGCCCTAAATTATTAGATGTGTCATTTACAAACACAATGTTGAATGTTATTACTTATTACTATACTTATTATAAATATTATTTGTTTTTGGTCTGTATGCTATTGCTCTTTATCTGTATGGTGTAATTATGTGCACATTTTTGCAGGGGTTTTTTATGTGTTGGACAATGCACAAACTGGGTACAAGTTTTAAGGTGAATGCATACTTTTTGTGTTTTGTGTCTATGATAAATGTATTTTTTTTTTGCTAGAAGTTAATAAAACTAGTAAGGAATCGGTTTTATATGGGCTGCCATTGACCAGTATAGCAGTTTTATACCTGCATGAGTTATATTGCAGCACTTGGACCTCAATTGTCAGAAAAGCAAGATCTATTTTGCTTCAATAGCCGAGAGGCTAAGAGAACAAGTCCTGGCAGAACCTTATATATACCTGTAATTATTAGAAGCAATGTTTACTTTTGTGTTTTGTATTTGCTCTTATCTATCATGTGCATTTTGGGAAACATTTTTACAGCACAATAGACCATGCGATCGCATAATACAGAAATTCTTATGGTAAAAGCCATTTGTTACTAAGGCAATGCAGTACAATGTGGTAGCTATAAAGATCTTGTTAATAGAAAACTAATGACAGTATGTGGCATGGTGTTTATAACACAAGTTTAGATAGAAAGCTTTAAGCTTACTCTTCAGAAAATGTTATACAGAAGAATAGAAAGCAGTGGGACATTCAATTTTAAAGCCATCCACTTCCATTCATATCGAACAATAGCAAATGCAGCAATGGGGGATTTCTCACAAATGTGATATAAAGTTATTGATCCACGGAATATTGTTGAGTTTGTTTCTTTCTTTCCCTTTTTTCTTTTTACATACTCTAGTTCTCTAACAGTGGGCACATTATATATATATATATATATATATATATATATATATTTTTTTTTTTTTTTTTATAGAAACACAAAAGGCTTATTTCATTTTTTTTTTTTTGCTTTCAAATGATATAGTTTAAATCAGGGGTTCTCCACCATGGTCTTCAAGTACCTATCAGTGCATGTTACCTGTGTGGAGATACCATAATGATACCCCCTATTGATCTTTTCACGTATGTCAGTAAGCAATGACCACGCCTATGCTCCAGAAAGCAGTTTGCAGTTATGAATAAAAGAATGGGATGAACTACCTTTCAGTAAGGAATCATATCAGTGCCCCTATTGCTGGTGCTGAATTCGCAAATCATCCATGCATTCTGTCCGTTTATGTGCATGGATGAAGGTTTTTTCTAATGAGACATGGTTTCCAAGAAGCTTTACTTTAGCTGAATATATTTATTATACTGAGGTAATAAAAAAAGGTATTGGCAATCACAAATCATGTGCTCTACTCTGAGGTGAAAATAACTGAAAAAGCATGTAAGCAAAGGAATGAAATATGTTTCAATTATCATAACAATAAAGTTGCTGCATGAAAATGTCATTTCATGTTCAGATTTTCTTTGCTATGAATGACTATATTTTTTTAAGTTCCAGTCGAAAAATATGTGCAGCTTTTTATGTATGAAAAACAATACACAAATCATAGTGATCCAAGACAACATTTTTTGTTTATCCTAATCATGTTTAAGTGATTCCCTTGTGTAAGCTTCTAATACTTCAGATGAGAGGCNATTCTACTTATAAACTACCCTATTTTCTGCATATCTCCTAAAAACCTTGCACCCTTGGGGCTGATCCAAAATTGCACTTACACTTTTTTTTTAGGTTAAAGGGTAGAGCTGAGCAAAACCATTTTGCAATGCAAGAGGTGCAAATTCATTTTAACACTTAGCTATAGCACAAAAATCTCTACACTGCATAGCTTTTTCATGGCTGGATTAAGAGCTCTATGGGCCTGGGGCTGAAAATGATAAAAGGCCCATTGGAGTGGCCAGTGAATTCGGCCCTGAGCGTCATGTTTAATCTGTAAATTAGACTTGAGCTATGAAACGTTACCTCTCCATTCTTAATCTGTTTTCACGGTTTAAACTTGCCTCCCCTACTGTTCAATGCTTGGTTTTGCCCAGGTCTACACTAACTAAACACTCCCTATGTCCTTTCAACCCTTCCCTCCCTCTTTACCCCTAATGAAACCACAAACCCTAGGCACCAGAGTTGCGTATTAATGTAAATTGTCTATAGATGCATGCAGTCCCATTCTGCACATGCTCAGTATGAACGCATGCAAAACAACTCACGCCCCCTTGTCTAAGTGTGTCTCTAGGTTGGCCCTACTATAATATATTTGAAAGTAAGTAAGTTAGAATAAATTTATATTATCTAAGCCCTTGACAGAGCTGTACAAGATAGAGCAAACAATAAAGGTAATTTAAGTTGGCATTATATTTTCGTAAATAGGGATGTACATCTGTATTTCTTCAATGCTGTCCGCTTACTTTGCATAATCTGCAAATTAAATTCTCACAACAAATCTTTTTTTAGAAAACAGCTGAGAGAAAGGAATTAAAGACAAACTTTTGTTCTTCCTGACAAGGTGCTTAAATCATTGCTCGGTTGCTTAGACAATCCTCTGGGCATTGGACAGAATAAGTGTTAATCAATCCCCAAGGAGAAGTGGGAAAGATAAACAAATAGACGAAAATCAATTTTCCATTCCAAATCCTGCATTTGTTTCCTTTGTATATGTGCAGTATATTCAAATGAAACGTGTCTCAAAGTACTTTATAGACAGTATTAGTTAAATCCACCAAAATGATAGCTTCTTGCAATAAACGTTATGAAGATAATGCCTATTCATGGAATGCTTCGTAAATGTATTTTCTTATGGCGAGCTCTGAAATATCTTTGCAAGTTTAATGTTTCTTGTTAATGAATTCTGTTTTTCACATAGTAACTAAATTATATGTCTTCCTAACTGGGCTGCCATGGAGAGGTACAGCCGGAGTGAGCGGGCTGGGGGACAGCCCAGAGTGAGCGGGGCCAGGACTGAGCTGGGAACCGACGCTATATTACTGGCAGGCAGTGGCAGCACTGGGAATACAGATAGAAGCTTCCATGTGGAGACTTTCTATCTGTATTCCCTCTGCTGTTGCTGCAGGCAATAGTGGCATCTAAGTGAGCTGCCGGTCGGCCCAGACAGACGTCATGGGGTATATTTACTAAGCGACGAGATTGCAGTGAGATTGTAAAGTGGGGATGTTGCCATAGCAACCAATCAGATTCAAGCTCTCAGTTTCATTTTCTGATTGGTTGCTATGGGAAACATCCTCACTTTTCAATCTCACTGCAATCTCGCCGCTTAGTAAATATACCCCATGACTTCATCAGTCATTGAATTTCATCAGTCCTGGGCCCGGCATGTACTGATGGTAGCCTTGCTTCCTAATAGTGTATAGGGTCTGTAGGAATGAGAGAGAGCATAAATATTGAGAAAACAGCTGTTATCATCATAGTTGACTTTCATCCTTCTTCCTGAAGTAAATGCACAGTAGAACAATCAGGAGAAATCAGTACGACAATCTCCTCATCATTCTATAAAGGTATTGGCAATTCAGCAAGTGAAAAAATCTCAGTACTTCTCCACAAGTCCTCCATAACGATCACAATCTCAGAATACCAATCCTGCTCTTATATTTGTTGAAAATAGTTTCCTGGTGAGTAGATGTAAACCTCTTCTGTTTCAATGTCATGACCTTCAAGACTCAGGAATCCAGAGGATATTAACATCGCTGCAGAAGGTGTTTGAGTGGGTATCGCAGGACAGTTACTTTTATTAATATCGAGTTCCAGCCTATACTCTGTATAGAATGTCAATATTATGAATAATAGACCACTAGGTCTCTTGTCTGTATGTTTTCATTTAACTTACTGCATCACTTTTTCAGTCTTCTGACATTTGGGCAATTATCAGATAGTGAAACGCACAGCATTGCTGTCCCCTCATTTTCTCAGTTTTTTACACCCTTGTCAGTATCTTTTACTTGTGTTTAAGGATCACTGCACAATCCCTTGTATTGTGTGATGGATGATTCCCTCTCAAACTTCTGACATTTCGGATTAAAGGCATTAATATAAACACTAACTGCAGAGTTAGAAGCTCTGTTGTTATGTATTGACATTACGTTTTAGTATTCTGATGGTGGCCAACTAGATCAACATACATTAAATATAAGAAAAGGACTATAAGGGTATATAAGCTAGGGTATATATAAGGGTATATAAGAGGCTTGGGTTGGCACAAACTATAATAAATGTGGGTATACACAATATATAATGTGCTATTCTGAAACTGTAATATATTCTACATTCATTATTGTTTATGAAATCTTATAATCCTTGCATATTCTGTTTAATCTCCAAATCCATAATTACCCCATGTGATACATGCAGAATTTATTAGAAGTCTGTACATGGCACAGCACCTGTCATTAAGTTCACCATTTTCCTTGAAGTAGCTGCTTCTTCTGGAATAAGGGCACGTATGCTTGTGGCATGATCATAGGAACTGATGTAGTACATGTAGTATAATCAGATGACCTTGTATTGTTACAGGCTCATAGGGGAGGAGTATGTTTATAAATACAGCTGAGCGCTGTTTGTATTTGTATATAACCGTCAGCACTCTCAAGCGCTCTATCAGACTGTCAATCTCATACAGTCTTTAAGGCAGTCAGACTCGCTCTGTTCAACTCCACCTCCCAGTCCTATACCCTGCTTCTTTGCTATGTTCCTCCCCTGCTTGACTTGCTCTGGCCGCTTGGTCTCTCCATCCACAGCATTTAATTTTAATTCAAATATATTTTATATAATATTATATTCCATTTTTCTCTTTCTTTTTGATTCCCTAATATTCTATTTTATATTCTAATCTAATCACTCATAAGAAGCATTTTACATTTCGTTATTTTGTAGAACTCCACTTGCCCATCTTACATCTTGCTCTTAGAGGGTTTTCTCGCAGTCATATCTGCATTTATTGGGGTGCTTTAACCTTTGAATAAATAAATTGATATCTAATGACATAATAGCTTGGTGTAGCAGGGCAAGAAGTTGTGAACATTTATCTTTAATGGATCTTGACAGTTAGCTTGATTGTTTCTGTGGTGGTCCCAGAAGATGTCTACATCTTGTTACCTATATTTATATAAAAAATCTTTTCCATTTGGCATGATGAGGATATTTCATCCTTTTCATTATAAGTGCAAAAACTTACAGGTGATAAATAACGTCAAATTGTATTTATGAGAATCAGAAATTCTGATGTATCTATAACAATCTCTGTGAGTCTCTGTGCGTGATGTACAAAGATCAAGTGAATCCTTATTTATAGAGCATGAATGGCAGGTGCAGCTAGGGATTTACATCCCTTCTGAAATAACATTGATTTTACCAGCTTGATGAAAGCAAAGAATCAAAAACCTACATATGTTACACATTGTATAGTTTACAAGACAATGATTGTTGATTGTTGATTTGTGTTATACGTACACACACACACACACATACACAAATACCATATAATCTAAAGCAGTGGTCGAAGTGGAAATTTAGAAGTGGGGGTATGGACATTTAGAAGTGGCGGTATGGAAACACTGAATATAATAGAAGTCAATGGAGATTTGAAGTTTCTTAATTACATCAGATGGAGAAGAGCCGGTATGGCATACCCCCATATACACCCCCACTTCGAGCCCTGATCTAAAGAACGTAATAGAAAATTTAATCTTCCTTAGATCAAATACAATAATATCAGAAACTGAAAGAGATTAGCAAGTTAAACAATTCTATGCAAAAGCACAGTATGGGATTTCAAATGACCAGCTAGTATGACCTTTGCCATAACCAAGACTGGTCTATAGTTAGAGGGTGACAATACACACCATATTGAGACATTAAACTGGCTGGATAAAATTCAGGATCTGATGCATACTCCTGTATGTCCTATATGGAGCTCCTCTGCTCCAAATTTATAATTCTGTATAATTTATAATCCCTCACAGGCATGGGATTTATGAAATCAAGACCTAAATTAACTAAGCAGGGAGGTTGTAGGAAGATTGACAATTGGGGATGTTGCCCATAGCAACCAATCCGATTCAATTTTACATACTGGAGAATGTTAGGTCGCTTTTGATTGGTTTCTATGAGAACATCCCCAATTTAAAAATTCCCTGCAATCTCCATGCCTAGTATGTTTAGGCCCAAAATACTACTTTGGACATAAAGCCAAGCCCTTACTGTGCGATTTAAATATCTCCACTCCACTTTCCTAGGATCCTACAGAAAGCCAAGTCTTTACTGTACAATTTACGTGTCTAACTCTGTCACCTAGTATACATACACTGCATGAGTCGATTCACATAGAGTAAGTATGCAATACAACTAACATACAGGAATCTATATCTGGTTCTTAGTGAATAACCTCATGCAGGCTTCAACAAAACAATGTAGGTGGCAACAAAACATAGGAAGGTGGTGCTAGTACATTATCAGCATCAAGTATGTTGATAGGAAGTATGGAAAAATGTATGAGATAGTGATAACAGCAAGGGTTAAAGATTTCTTTGGTACAAAGTAAGGTATACTTTTTTTTGTTATAACTGTGCTAATCTGTAAATTATGCACTAACTTTCATTCTGAGCATGCCCAGTGCTCATTTTCACGCTGCATCTGCCTGAAAAACAGCCAGATATGCAACTGTGGGTCAAACTTTAAATCTCTATTAAAAACCATTGTTTGAGCGTGTATGCATACTATATTTTTGGTAACAGTAAACAGTTCTTTAAATTAGCCTATTAATCATGTACAATATGCTTCTAAAATTACTGGTTATGCGGGGTAAAGCTAGAAGCAATTATTTTGTAGCTTCTAAGCAATGCCATTGTTGTTTATGGGGCTGATTCAGCCCTGCGTCTCCGCCAGCCAGGCTGGCGGCGACACGAGTCAGGCTCTGCAACTCCGCCATATGATAATGAGAAAAGGGACAAAAAGTGTCTTTGTAGGTTTTTTTTTATTTAAATAATATTTTTTATACAGCATCCGGAGCCTCTGCGATTTTTCAATTAGCGCAGGGATGCGGGGCATACGGCATGCCCCTCTCCCTACGCTTTTGCGCTGAATCAGGTCCTATGTGTTAAACAACTCATAGAAAATTTCATGAACTGCAGTACATAATTAGATTAAACCACAATTATAATTAATGAACCAATTTAGTCTGTTTGTGTCCAAATTATATAGAAACAAGGTGTGGATTATTATAGATTATGTTTTTATGTTTAAAATCTAAATAAATTTCAAGGTAAGTATGTATTTAATTAAAAGCTCTTGCATATGTATTGCATATTTGATTTATAAATAACGCACTCAGTCAAAATGGTGGTGCATCATGAATACGTTAAGTAGTTGTTTACACGTTTCTACATACCTTATCCCGGATACCTTGCCTCATTGTTTCTCTCTCAGCCTCCATCTTTGCATATTTTGCTTTCCTCTCTTCCTCCTGCTGGCGCAGAGCCTCTTGCTGTTCTTCCATTTTCTTCTGGGCATCAGGATCCTTCTCTTCATCTCCCCCAAGCATTTTTCCCATGTCTTTTGTAGCACCTAGAAGATAATAAGGGGTAACGTGATAATGTGTTCACCACAGTGCAGTATTTACTGTCCTTTATAACTGAGTTCAAATCTGTTTGTTCTTTTTGGTAAGGAAAGAAAATGGATTGACATGGCAATAAAGGTACGTTTAAATTTACTAACATAACATCTAGCCTGCACATGCACAGATAGTCCAAGTTAGTAAGTTTTTATGGGCTAATTGTATAAGTCGCTAATGATTTCTAAAGCAGGATCAGATTCAATATTTAGAGATTCCTCAAATGTATAGAGCTTGGTTGACGTAATGGAATAGCATACCTATGCACTTATAAAATGCACTTGTTTTTAGTCCCTGCAAGACGAAAATGACCATATGGATCAGTAGATCCATGACATGAACTTTGGAATTATTTACTACAAAAGTGTACACTTCTGTATATATATATAAAATAAAATTCAAAATTCTATAGCTTTAGCTGGCAATTGAAACAATTATTATAAAACCACAACATTTTGCCTATATAAATTAAGAAGAACAATTAAAGACTAAACTAATACAGTGTCTCCCTGATAATAAGCCCTACCCTGAAAATAAGCCCTACCCCAAAAATAAGACGTGTCCCAAAAAGCAGGACTGAGGGAAATAATGGGTATAAAAGCAGGACTGGGGGCATCATGGGGATAAAAGCAGAACTGTTCATATAAATCTCTGTCAATGTAAATTAAAATAAGACCAGTGTCTTATTATCGGGTAAACACAGCACATTAAATAATGGAAGCAAAGAATACAGGGCAGCTTTTTACGATACTATGCAGAGCTTTATAAATGACTTGTAGAAAATATAGTAGCTCGCTGTAATGAACATATTTTAAATGGAACTTCTGTCATGTTTCAGATTTTGCACTAGTCAAATCCCATGTTAGTTTTCTATCTGGCAAATGAACAGAAATTATAGCCTTTAGGATACCATCAATTTTTTAATGTCTCAATCATTGCTTCAATTCACCTGACACCTGCACAGGAGATTAAAGGAATTTGTTCTTAAACCCCAGGTCATAAAATATCAAAGCTTTTATATGACGTCTTGATATCTATTCTCAAAAAAATGCAATACAATATTTTATTTTTATTTTTTTTATAGAGAAAGAGACAATTGTGGGGTTAAGTTGTCAAGGTTTATTGCATTTGCTTCATTCTAACTCTCTTGCTATTCTTTATACTTATTTTACTAGTGTGCTTTAAAATGCCAGTGTAGGTGCTTAGTGTTTATGTTTATTGATTGCTGAAATTAGTGAAACACATAAAAACAGGTGTTGGAAAATACTAAGGGTATGGAAGGAACACTTGTTCTTACTATTATGCTTTTAATGTCTTTTATCAAAGCCTCCTTGCAACATAATATACAATGTGAACTCATCGACTGATCCCATAAAATGAATCAGAGGATTTAAACATGATGCTTAGAAAAAGTTTCTGAAAATACAACTATAGAAAAAAGTCCTCTGAGCATCAGGTTCATTTATCTGCTAAATGAGTGATTGAGTTATTACATTATTAGTACACGTGGATACATCATTTGTATAGGTCTTGTATGATCATCTTGATATGATGTATATTTTAATGAAAATAATTAGCCTATTTTTGTTTGCCTATTCCTCTTTGATGTATTTCTGAACCACTATGTGAGTATTTATACTTAGGTTTCTCCTGCCGCTGCCTTGTATTTGTATAGTTAAACCTTGAGTATAAGGTGCTAAACTACATTTAATGATGCATCCTTTAGAACTACAGTATGTGCAACCTCTTCTTATTAAGTCAGGCGTATTAAAATAAAAACAAAAACTAATTACGTAAAGCAAAAACATTCATGGTGAGCAGTGCAATTTGTTTTCTGCATTGCATCTTAAATCCGTGGGGACTTATTACATTTGCTGAATGGCTTTGTTTTAGTGTTATTGCAATGAATTATTTAATTACCCCTGAATTAATGATTTAGACAATATTTAGTAGAAAAACCAGACTATTATCACATAACACAATGTCTCAGGGAACATGCCAAGGGATTTTAAAATGGCATATTTGAGAAAGGCTACATTAATCTGAGATCCAGATCAGGGCTCAAAGTGAATATTTAATATTTTTTTTTCATTCAGTTCAACTAGGCAATCTAGTGATGGGAGTAACAACTTAAAAAGACATGACAACACCCAGTAGTGTAAAGAGGAATGTCAAAGGTAGAGGAATGAGTGCAATTCTCTTAGGACTGTGGGCCAGACCCCGGTCTATTCAGAGGTGCGTATTTTAGCGGAAACATGCATCTATGGTTAGGACGCAAGGCAAAAGGGCAATGGTCGCGTGCAGTAGCATTATACTGCTACTACACCAGCATTTTTATCAATGTAAACAAATAATAAAAAATTTTTTACAAAACCACAACACACTTCTTTTTATTTAATAATATTTATTAAACATAAAGTAAACTCTTTTTTTACACTTGGAAAACAAGTAATTTTCTGTGGGGAAAAAAAACCTGAGCCCATGACTTGCTCTTGCACTTGCTGGATGGTGCAAGTGTATGATGGAAGTGCAGAACAATATATATATATATATATATATATATATATATATATATATATATATACTGAAAGTGTATTGGAAATTTTTTTTTATGGTATAGACCAGTGGTTCCCAAACTTTCGACCCTTACGCCACCCTTACGACACCCTTACGGTCTCCATAATCTTTCAAGGCACCCCTAAGACAAGAAAAATTTCTAATTTTTACATTTTTTGGTCAAAATAGTGTAATAACTATTTAGGTAAAGACAGAAACACTACAGGTTCATATCAAACGGCGTGTAGCTCCTATACAAGACGTAAAAATGCGCTTATAAGTATAAATGTGGCGTCACACCAGAAAAAACATTTTGCAGCACACCAATGAGAGTGTCGCGGCACACCAGGGAGCCTAGGCACACAGTTTGGGAACCACTGGTATAAACAATTAGAAGCAGCATTAGAGAAACATAGAAAATAACATAGCACTTTGAGCTATACACATAAAAGTAATATTATTCTGCAACAAAAATCTGTTAATTAAGATTTCTATTGAATCCATATTAATCCACANTGAAAGTTTATTTCTTTTAATGCAAACTGACTTTTTTTCAGTGAACAATTGAGATGTTGAGTTTTAATGGAAAGCACTAATGAGAACTTAGAAAAAATACAGATGAAAGCTTCAAATTGCAGCTTTTAGCTGTAGAAATCATTTAGCAACAAGGATAAAAAAATCACTTATCTGGGATTCAAGCTGTTGTCTGAGAAAGAAATCTGTATAACCTTTGGTGGTTTTCAGTGTTTTACCCCCAAATTATATATTGTAAATATAGATGTTCAGATACTATATATAAGTACATGCTGTGTTTTTTTTATTAATGCTGCATGTGTTCTTAGCTCTTTGTGTAATAATGCTAAGACATATTGAAAGCAGGAAAGCTGTCATAATGATTTCAAGGTTGATATCTTTATGAGTCACACAGTGGCAAATGAGAACAATGTTCCAAAGAAATAAAAAGCTTAAGCCAAATTCCCTTGGCTTAGGATAAAGCCTACTTCCCAAGCCCCTTGCTTAAACCACAGTGTAATTTGCTTGTTCAGTTTGGAAGAAGTTTTTATTTATTTTTCAAATCAGAGATCAATATTTAGAATTGCCTTTTTACATTAGATTTATTTATTATTTATTACCAGGTTTTCATATAGCATCATCATATTGGTGGGGAAGGGGGCCTTGTCTGCAGGATTACATAAGTGTAAGTGTAATTACACATACAATAGGGACAATATAGTCAGCTGCCAATTAACCTACTTGTATGTTTTTTGGGTGTGGGAGGAAACCGGAGCACCTGGACGATACCCACGAAGACACAGGGAGAACATACAAACTGCACACAGATAAGGTTCTGTCTAGATATGATAAACTTAACATGCATCTATAAGAACTATATGACTTCATTCCCAGCATGGCTTAGCTGCTGAATTAAATATCCTGCTATAAAAGACCTTTAATACACCAGAGTTTTTTTCTAATGTATATAAAGATGGAGTAACCAACGCTAATGTTCAATAAGATCCCAATAAAAACAGGGGAAGCGATATTGGTGGTATCTGACACAGGGGCCTGTGCCCCAGGATTCATTGATGTAGACTGGTGTATTGCTTGCTCAAAGGGTTACTACAGTTGCATAGGTGGATACCACTACATATTTTTTATCTCAGACTTGGTACGAGGAATAAGGAATAATGCTCTCATAAAAGGCAANATGGTTATTTTTTTATTTGAAGTTATTTAAACCTCGTCATCATTTAATATAGTATGTATGTGTAATGAAAATGCATGGTTTTAANGTAATGCATTTGATTTTTCTCCTTTTCGATTTTTGTATGATCTATGCTGGAGAAGCATTTTGAAAGTACTGGAATAGATTTGTATTTAGTGTTATATACTGCCGTTACTTGTTATACATAATAAGTAGAACCCCTAATAATAATGTCACCTGCACAGGGGCAGATATAACTTACAGGCATCTTACCCGGAAGGAAATCAGTATCAGCATTAGGATTATGACAGCAATAGGTGTTAGTTACTAAGATGTTGTCAGTGTNTAATAGAGGTCAGTAGAATGTTATCTGTGTTGTATTTAAAGATGGCTATAATGCCTTAAGAATTCATGCTAAACCTTTGAATAACTAAATCTTCAGAAATAATGGCATGTGAAAAAATACAAAGAATAATTCCTGTATACGTTCTTTTTTACCTACCAGAGCAGGCCAGCTGTAACTGGCAGTGAAAGATATATACGTTAAAAACTAGGAAGGTATGTTTTATGGCTGGCATTGTCTCTTTACAATCAACAAACAAACAACAAAGTCAAAGAGTAACAACACAACCTTTTCATTTTGCTCTTTTAATTTAGCATTTACAATGTAAAAATGTTGTCTGTATTTTGCGCAATAAAAGTTTGTCATAATGGGGGTGAAATTGGAGGCGAGGATGTTGTTGATGCCTTCCAACATTTGAGATTACCACCTCACAGTAATTTCATACATTAAAATGATAGTATAATAGCACGTTCTGTTTCTACAAAGGCAACAGAGGGAATAAACAGTTTTATTGCCAACTATTACATCAAGCCACCTGGTGCCACAGCAATGTTCTGTCGTCTTATTTTTAAATGTTTGCCATTCTGGAACATTATGAAAACAGTGTGTCCTTCAAAATGAAATGCCAGCTTCCTTATCCAAACTGATATTTACATGACGACGGTATTTCAGCAAACGAAATACCGGACATTTGTGTCTGTATGAAGGTAACTGCCTATAAAGTGATCATGCTAGTGCAGGTTTGTAGTACATCTGTTCTGTCATTTTCTTATGTTCCTCTTGTTATAAATTCTCTCGTGATTTGTCTGCTGTCAACCTTCAAAATGAACAGTTTGGAGAAGTTGTTTTTAAAAGACTTCAATCCTCACATGACAGTCATTTTACCTCCAGGCAAGTCTTTTTAAGATCAAATCCCACTAGGACTTCAGCTGTCAGGATTGGAACAGTATGATTGTTTAGAGACTACAATATCGCTTGGAGAAAAAAGTCTTCTGTATCANCTGGGTTCAGAGCTTATTGATACAAGGGTTCTTTTTCCAGTGTTTGTACCATATGCCACGTAGATGAGTTTACATGCTTTTTTCATTCAACCCAAATGTGAAAAGTAGGACAACTTCATCTAACTATAGGTAGCACCAGTACAACTATATCAAAGTATCAAACTTTGAAACTGAACTAAAGTTTACATATTTCGCCACCAGCCTATGACAATTCTATTACTGGTTATGATATCACACAAATGATGTTGGGAAAAAACCCTGTTACCACAGACAACTCTCTGTAGCATGAAATCAGACATGAATNTGACAGGTTCTGGTCCATGTTGACTTGATTATATCATTTTGTCAATATTTGGTGGCTTTGGAGGGCAGTGGAGTTCATAAAANTACATGTGGCACTTGTAGAAACTGTTTGAGTTTTTATTATGGTCTTTTATCCTGCTTTTAAGAATTACTTTTGTCATATTTGTCAGACTTATTTCCTATTATTATTTCCGCTTATGTATTAGGCGCTACAAATTGTCTGCAATGCTGTACACTGGTGGAGGAAAGGGGCCCTGCCCATAGCAATCTNCAAGGAGATTGAGGANTGATACATAGGGGCAATTGAACATNCATATATACTAGGGACAATTTAGCTGCCATTTACAGTAGCCTACCTGTATGTTTTTAGGATNTGGGNGTTTCAGGGACAACATACAAACTTTGCACATATAAGTTTATGTCTGGTATTCAAACTACTGACCTCAGCACTGTTNGGCATGAGTGCTNCCCACTCAACCAACCATACTGCCATGGCCATAAACATATGTCACAATAGTCAGGAAGGCTATATAGTATGAACACAAAACCCAATTTGTAATTGGGAAATCCATTGGTAAAATGCAGAATGTAAGCAATAGAGGATGTTCTATGCTGCAGAGTAGATGATGCTTATCTGGTCCCTTTAAACAATTCGCTTTGGTGCCTGTCATCACTAACTCCTCCCCTGCTCCCACAGCTATTCCACTATAAAAAAATATATATGATTCCTCTGTTTATTAGATAGTATTGAGGAAAAGATTACTGTAGAGCAAAATATTGAAATCTAAATGTGTATAAAAATAGTACAGCAAAAACGGTAAACACATCAGGGAAAATACTACTTAAATAACAATTCCCTCAAGATCATAATTCTATCTAAAAAGTGGTGACCTTGCACATCCATTTCAGACAACTTTTAAAAGCTCAGCAGATTTTTATTCCTGTTTGTAAAGTCAAATGAACACACAGCTGTGCTTGCATGTAAATGCTGACTTGGTGTCTTATCTATAGCCAAAACGATGAGTTTTATTTTAGTGAAACTCATAAAGCCAGTTGATAGCTGGCTGAAAATACTCTACTACATCTAATACCCCGTTCACACAGACTACCCTGGTAAATCTGTTTTTAATGAGCAGGGTTGTTAGCTGTGGATCTGAATTTCCCTGGTAATTAACCCTGTTCACAGTGCTAAATTACCCTGGTAATTCGCAAACTACCCTGGTAATTCAAAAACTACCTGGTAATTCACAAACTACCCAGGTCAACACCGTTCACACAGAACCAGGGTAGTTAGTAGTAATTTTAGCACCATTTACACTGAGCACACTACCCAGGTAGTTCAATCAACCTGGGAAGTTCACTGAATTACCCGGGTAATAGCCCTTTGTATGAACGGGGTATTATATGTAAAGATATAACAGGCAATACAGGTAAATGCTTTAGGTCCAGGACACAATGAAAAAAAAACATAAGCTGTAGCAAACCTTCAGGTTATTGACTAAGTCTGAAAAACTACCAAAGGCACGCATTCACCCATTCATCTTAATTGNAAGTCATTGTCTACATACCCACTAGGGAGTAACGTAATCATTTACATCACTGNTGTCTCATATGTTTTTTAATTTATGTCAATAACCAATCATCTCCATAGTGTAATTAATTTAGCAAAGTGAATGTTACTTGTAGAAATCCCATTTAAAGGAGTGGGTCATTGCATTGTATGATTTTTTGNCTTAATTAAATGTTTCTTTGTTTTAATGGTTTTACTTAATTTTTTCAACATCTATTTTCACATCAAATTGTACCCAGAAATATATACAAACTTGAAATTATAGTTTTACATTTCTAGCGTATTAAAACTAATACTTAAAGTAATTAAGAGACCCTAGTCAGGAGAGCATTTATAGAACCAAATCTGGCTGGATCAGCACATTATCAGAAAAGGGCCAGCCAGGCACTGTGTCTGTGTCAGAGCACATGGCTCCTTCTCTGGATTTCTCTTACATTATAGCAATGTTGGTGTGATCCAAAAGTTAAGTCAGTGTCATTCAGTAAACAGGTAGCCACAGTGGCGAGAAGGGCAAATAAGAAGAGGTGGGATTCATGAACAACAATAAGGGCTGGGGACACAGAAAGGGGAAAATAGGAAGGCTGGAGGCATACAAGATGGACAAGGGAAGGATAGAGTCATGAAAAAGGGGAAAGCTGGAGACATAAATTATGATTTCTGAAAAACAGCTCCAAATGTACATAGGGGTGACTACCACATCCGGTTACACCAGGTGACATTAGTGACGTCACTGGAGTACAATACAATAATAAAAAACAATAACATGGCAGCCAATGATTATTTGTTAAATTAAGAATATGAAATATCACAGAGTAAATCTCACTAAATCATCCAGCTAGAATCTACATTGTGTAGGACATTAGGACCCCTGTTGGCACTGATGTCTTATAATAGCTACAGTCATGTATTTTATACTGCCAGTTTGTGAGCTTTATAATGACTGCTGAGTCAGTTAGGACAATTACAGCTGTTTATAATTTCAAACCCTTTAATGTAATAGATTTTGCCAAGTAGACAATTGTTGGCTCTTATTTTTCCTTCTCCTATTCTTTTTTGGTTATAGTAACCTGATTTGAAAATNATTTAGTAGAGAATTTTTCAATAAAGTGGAGAATAGTGATCTGGATGAAATGCAAAAGTTATCTTAACTNTGTCTGAAATGGAAGTCACAATACCAACATCTCTGTCACTTTTACCATCTGTAGCATCAGATGGTCACAGGCAGCATTACTGGCTGAGATGATTGACAGGACCTGAAAGATTTCTCTGAGATAGGAGCAACAACAAAAAGGAGCAAACCTGCAGATAGACCAACCATGTTGTAATGGTAGTAAAGCTATTGATCATACTATAATGCATACAATAATTCATAATACATGGATAATACGTTAATGTTCCTTGTACCCCACAAATAATTACCTGCTTTATTTTTACACTGTAGTTTAGCTATTCTAGCTAAGCCATAATCTCTTCTAACTATCAGTTTGAATTTATCATCAGTTAATGTATTTAATATTTTAAGAAGTGATAAATGAGAGTTTTACAGAAAATACTTATTCTATTACAGTTTACTTGACAAATGTGGTCACTTTTTGGGTCACAGTGAATGTATTTCAATATTTTTATTTCCCTGTCTTATTTCAATTTTGTGCATTTATATACATTGTGCTTCCCTATTGTAACAAAATCCATAGATGGGCCAATGCTATATATATATATATATATATATATATATATATAT
>JABWIB010000106.1:82912-96221 GCA_016617825.1 Platyplectrum ornatum | reverse complement strand
CTAATTATGGATGGCCAGTCCAATTTTTATCTTTTTTTACATTCATTCTAGTATTTTGCTACTTTTTTTGAGAGATTTTTTCAATGGTCTGCAAAGCTGGGAGACACAACCTGTGGGAAAGATACAGAACCTGTCCTTTAAGAGATCACAAAATTAGAAGTAGAACTGTGTTTCCTATGTAACTGTCACATACCACCTGTGTCAAGACCTACCACGGTTTAGGAAATAGATCTGGGTCAGACAGATACATTTGGTTCATTTAGGAGCTATCTAAAGCTGCAATGTCACTGATGTGTTTGTGAGCTTACTTATTCATATCTACTTTGTCATGAAAATGGTGTGGCGGGCGTCTATATACTGCACTGGGTTGCAGCTTTCTGTGTTTTTTGTTGTTGTTTAAGCAAATACTTTCTATACATTTGAATGACCTTGACTGACCTTCACTGTTTTTATTTGTTTATAATCCCATTTATTCCCTTGTATGGTTACATTTTGTTCTCTAGTGCTAATATATAATTTGTTTTGATTTTTAAATATACATATTACAGAATACATGCAGAAAGGGAAAAGCAGAAACAGCATACTGGGCAAAAACAGTAATTAATACATTTCAAATATGTTTTATGGTAAATAATAAACAGTAATATTACTGTATGCAAACTATTAATCTCATTATGTCTCTCACCCACTCACACTTGAGCTATGATTGAAACATCAAACCTATAGTCATTTAGGACAGGACAGCATAAGACTTGAATTAAATGTACAGTCCCAGATGAGATGAAAGAATAGTCCTCAATGTGATGCACAGTATTAAATGGAAGAGGGGGTTTGGGATCAGCTGTTCATTCTGCATACAAATGAAACATGTATGCCAAGTTGTCAACTATCATCTGCTAATCTGAGATGAAGATCTTCCAGGAAATATGTATAGCTAGTCATCTTCTGACTTTTTAAATGTTTTTGTGCAGGGAGATTTAAGGCTACATTTGCAAACAGAATGAAAATACACGTATGCATGCTTATATGAATATAGTTTATATGGATGTGCATGGCATGTATATATAAATTTCTATATATACACATACGGACACATAAGACCTACTATAAAAAGATAGTTTCAGTAGTTGATATCCATTATTGTTTGTTCCCTGTTTAAAAAAATCAGACTTTGCATTAGGATGTTTATAATTCTATTGTAAGTAATGAAATAAATGACAATGTAATGATTGGACAATGTATGTATCCATCTAAATAGGCTGACGATTAATTAACAGTGTGTACACGTTATATTAATTCAACCAAACAATTAGTTCTAAACTTCTTTATAATACTGTTAATTAATATATGTAAAATATNTGTCTTTCACATANATACACACACNAAACACAAGTATGGTTTACACAGGTCAATGTTCTACAATGACAAATGAAACAAGTGTTTAAGTTCAATCCATGACATCATCCAAACAAGAAAACCATAGAAACCTACCCCTACAGACATATAGCCAGAGGCGGTTACAGGCGTTATAGGCAGCTGGCCAAGGCCCTGCAGGGTCAGGGTCCCTAGGGAACCCACGCTTACTCCTTAAGGGCCTCGCACCTACCCAATAAAAAACCTAGTGCTGTCCCATATTATAGTTACTATGGCAGAAAAATGCACANATATCTCTTTCCTTTCTATATTAAAACAAAACTATATGCCAACAATAATTGGTTTCAAGTAAAATAAATGCACTGTCTGATACAGTATGTGCAACTTGCAGTTGTAATACAGACAAATCTGTCGATTAGGTGTTTCCAATGTAGGAGGAGAAATTGCTAGGAATGTGGTTTCTGAAGAATATGAAGCTCACTCTGCTCTTTGTATTTCTCCCAGGTGACATAATGGCCACTGAGGAAGCATATACTACTCTCAAGTGATCTTCTGATAAAAAACAAGATCAGTCCTGGAATACATTAGTCCATGTTCCATTACATTGCTATGATCCGATCAATAGTAACTTCCACGGGCTTAATGCATTGTACAAATGAGAAAGTCACACGAGAGAAACAAATGCAGGGCTACGGTAATCTCACCCCATATATAGCAAACCATTTCTTACACTATTGATTGTATTGTTAAACTAAAAGCATTTCTTTTTCTCTTGAGAATAGGTCAAAGCATTGTTACTTCATTTAGAATAATGATTTGTTTTATTGGTTTTCTTTAGTTTCCCAGCAAAAATATTAAAAGCTGAAAATAAACCAACAATATAATACTTTTGTCACTTTAATACACAGCCATAAGATCCAGACACCAATTATTACNTAAACAATATTGTGTGTAATATAACTCTTATTTCGCATTTAGCATTGTAGACTGCATAAGCATCATAATAGTGTCTTATTCTTGTGGTTAACAAACCTGCACTTACTTTGTTTTTACATGCCTTGCTGACCTGTGTGTGTGGTTTGGAAATTAGCAATCATGTGTTGCCTTTATAAGAATGAGTGAGGAATTGTAATTCTCTAGGTATTCAAATGTGTCCAACGTAACTTCAGTTTCATGGTTTCATTGATGTTACGGCTTCAGTGTTGGGAGATGTCCTTAGAGGTTGAGAACAAGGGCCTTCTTCTGTTCCAGCATTATACATTAAGATGTCCGGAATGAAAGAAAGTAGCTTGTGATTATTGTAGGATGATGACCAGGTACTTAAGTGTTTGGGTTTTCGAAGGCAGGAACCTGGCATTGAATTCATTACTGGATTACTTGTGCATCAACTGCTAATCAAGTGGATCAATAGCATGGGATTNTGCAACTATAAAGTTCACAGTGAAATGTCAGCAGGGGTGAGCAATAGTGACAGTCCAAGCCTTAATGACTACACTGGATAGAATTTATAATGTGTTTCATGTATATGGAAGGCAACACATTGATTTGTGCTATCACTTAAAATAAGACTTTTAAGCATAAGCAGGCGATATAGGTCACCTCTATCCCTGTGTTTACTGTAAAATNTTATTTATTTATATTAAATATGTATGCTGTATAAGTTGAATTAGAGCAAAAGGCACTTAAACCATTGTGGTATAAGCTCACAAACGATGCAATCTTTGGCTTCTACTTTCTTTTGAACTTTTTGTCATTACTTATAAATTATTTTTCCTTCTGCTGTGAGATTTAACTCTCAAACTACACAAGGGTCGCATGACACATTAACTCACACATATTCGTTTTATAAAAGTAAAGGGAAAACANAAACTTTTTAGCAATTTAGGCATAACTGTCTATTTTTTTTTCCTTTAGAGAACTAAAGCTGATTAGTTTGCAAGTTGCCTGTTACATAATAATAACAACATCTTAGAAAACATTTTAATGAATTAGAATTTCCTGTTGTTTTCGATTTCTTAAAAATGTATTTCATTTGGTAACTCACTTCCATCCCACACATAACCATCTGCTCGGCTTTAATGCTATGCATGATGCATCCATAATGCTCTAGAGTCAAGCGGGTGGTATAAGCCAGGGAGTATATCCAACCGGTTCATATCACTTAATTGCTGAAGAACGGTTCAAGCAAGGTCATAAAGGCTTTTGTTGCAATTGCCCATGCATACTTTATCCAGGCCATAGTTGAGAAGTAGTAGTCAAACTGTCCTCATATTTTTTGGGTTGTACTCGTATTATTTTGGGAAGCTACTTATGTCTTTTACTGTTTTCACTTTTGTATTTCAACCTCTATCCTCCTATTCCGGAAAAGACTTTTGTGATTGCATTTACTATGAAGAATATATAACAGGCATGAAAGTTGATACATTTGCTCAGAATTGTATTAACACTGATGAAAGCACTCCGAAATACTGTAACTACTTCTTAATAATTTCTAAAATTGGCCATCCACTACAATGATTCACGTTCCAATAGTCGTTTTTATCATTCCGAATTCCTGATTGATTATCGTTTGAGGGGTATGATATTGTGTAGTGTGTGGGCATTTCGTTAAATGATTTTAGGGTATTTCTTTTATGTTGTAGCTAATGATTTTGAGGCAGCAACATCGTAAGCTTTACTACCATTTTTTTCGGAGCAATAATTGCTTAGTGTATGGTACCAATATTGACACGTTCGTCAAGGAAAAAATCTTTCACAATATCGCTCAAAAATACTCTGAAACAAGAATAGTTCTAGTGGATGGACAACTTTAGCCTAGATCTAGACCAGGGGTGGGCAACCTGCGGCCCTCCAGGTGTTGTCAAACTACAAGTCCCAGCATGCTTTGCTTGGTTAAAGCATTCTGGGATTTGTAGTTTGACAACACCTGGAGGGCCGCAGGTTGCCCACCCCTGGTCTAGACCATAGTTGGCAACTCTCCGAGATAATCAGGGAGACTCTCTGGAGAGTGGATAATCTCCCTGACTCCCTGAAGTGTTTGACAATCTCCCTGATGCTGAGTAATATATAATGTTGTGCTCTATTTCTATAAAGATAAAGAAGTCATTGGTTCTTCTATTCAAAGTCTTTAATTTAAATAACGCTAATTTTTATTTACTGACAATTTAACAATTGATAAATACTAATGCTGCTATTTTTTAGCCTTAGTCACACCTTGTAGTCACATTAAAAGGTGTAATTGCAAAGAGGTCTGGATTGGAAGTCATAGGTCTGGAAGCATGTATAGTACAGAATGTACAAATGTTGCACCCACAACCCTTATACTACAAAAGCTATATAATCTCCTTTTTCTCACTGGTTACCTAAAAACTTTTTGTTGTTCCTATATAACAGCATATCACCCATAAATATGGAATGTATATTTTTTCAATATGTTGCTTCTCTTTCATTAAGCATCTGTCACATTGCATATTACAAATGTATTCCGTGCACTGCAAAGGTATCATTTGGAATACCTACATGTTCAGAGAATTGTTGTATCTGGGTAATTTTTGCTTACATCCAATTCACACAATTGTACAGCTTTTATACATAGGTCTCCTGACTGCCAAAGCTTTAATTAAACTGTAAAATGTGTGACAGCAGCAATCGTTCAAGACATTAATTTTTCTACATTTCGTATATAAAACACACTTTATATGTCTCGTAGATTATTCTGCATGGGAAAATGAGAATGGAAGCCTCCGTGTTTTACCATATTTACTTTAGTTTGTTTGGTTTAAATGTGCATTTAAAAAGGGATCGGTTTACAAAATGTGAGATGTATTAAATCAATTTGATTCAATTTGGTTAGCAATCAGACAGTTCAGTGGAGATTAATTAGTGACAGCAATCAATGTGGCAATACTAAAACAACATCACACAAAATCTATCTATCTATCTATCTATCTATCTATCTATCTATCTATCTATCTATCTGTCTAATAAGAGCACCATCTCCTTATATTAAGCTATTTCTGATTATGACATTTTTTCAGTCAATCTATTTCTGTCAATTAATGATTCACCATTGTGATCCATTGTCTAATAACATAGGGTCTGTCCTGATTTCTATATATTTTTCCGATGATACAGTATTTCTCCATACTTAAGTCACAATCATACAACACATTCTTAATGTACTCTCTCAACCCCTGCCTTGCATGGATGAATCAGTTACATGTCCAGATCTCTACCGTAAGTTCTATGCACATATAGCTTAGCGGAAGGGTGTGGACAGGAAAGGATCATCAGGATCGGAACCATCTTATTTTTAACCTTATTTGTGGTTCTTATTCATTTTTAGGTCTTTAACTTTGAATTTCAATTTGAACATCACAATTTTTATTTTTAAAATATTTTTCATAGAAAGCTATAAAAACATCTTCACAAGAAAATATGCTATCGAAAAATATTTTTTTATTTTTATTTTTATTTTTTAAATATTCATTTAATAACCTATATACTGTGAAACACCTGTCAAAACACCTGAAAAATGAGACCATTATAGCAGAAAAGAGTTTTTTTTCCAAGGACGACTTATACAAAAAGTCCCTATACAGGCACCAATTCATATTACAGGAGTTGCACATTCTGACAAGCTTAGAAATAAGTCACAAGGGGCTGTACTTTACTTTTGACTGGCAGTTCTCATCTCCTAGCTGTCATCAACACTACTATACCATATCTGATCCATCCACAATAATTGTACGACTGACATGACCACTAAATGTGTAACAAAAGCAATGTACTACTTCACAGGTTTTCATTAAATCGCCAGATGTAAGTATTTAATTGCGCTACAAATCATATGATACAATTATCTCCCATGTCACTAGAGAATATTGAAGTCTACTGACTACATGCCGCATATGATTGGAATGGAATATTAAATGCATAACCTAAAAAAGGAAATAGATCTGTTTTATATATTAATGTCTACCAATCAAATTCCCCGTTATAATTTAGGAGTATAGTTTAATATAGTTTATATACAGTTTGCATCTAAGCATGTTTCCCAATTTGCATATTGAATATACCAGTTCATTATGAGCAATACTGCACAGCATAATAATGTGCTAATGAGCCCATCTGTATGTGTTTTTTTATGTTTCCTTTAATCATTTACCTTTTTCACCTTTTTAGATGAGACAAACCACATAAATATTATAATACTGTTTTAAATAACACAAGAAGAAAGAAAGCAGCAGAGATATAGCAAAATTAACTATCTGCCGTCACTTTCTATGTTTCTATGTTACTAGCAAAATGAACAAAATNAACAGTTTCACTTTGGTAAGTGCCTAGTAAAAGCATATTCCTGACTCTCCTTATTGTAGTAATATAATGCTAATGATTAGATTTCCTAATATTTTTCAGTACTAAAAGTCCTAGATTCTGCATTGATTGGACGAATGTGGTGTTCATTAACTGTTTCAAAACAAAGGGTCATAGATCAGTGCTTGAGACGAGAGTGTATATGGTGGTATACCATCATTTCTCCCACTGATTTAAATGTAAAACTTATTTTCTATGTTTCTATACCACCACTTCTAATTATCCATACTGCTACTTCTACATTTCAACTTNGACCATTGTTCAAGACCTTTCTATCTATTGCTTCTTAGAACCGGGCAAATGCAGGTGCCCAGAACACATTGTATCCAATGCAGACCAATGGTCAGATCCAAAATATACATTGTCATTCCAATGGATGCGTAAGCAGTGATATACCTACAATTGCAGGGCATGTTATTTGGATGTTGGTGCACTTCCATTATAACCACTAACCAGTTCACCCCTCAAATACACTTCATCTCTGAGTGCCAACCTTCATGGCTAACCACTGTCTTATGCTGTAGGAGCTTGCTTAAAGTACAGGAGGGTGGCTGCCACAGGCCTCTATTTCCTCATGGCTCCATATCAGTTACTTCCATTGCACCAACAGTTACATATCTGTCTATACAGTAAATTGACAAAGACGGTACTCTCACTTGTAAACCTTTTCTTTGTAGAAGTCTGGATTTGTCAGAGTGTGCTATAGCCAGTACAGACTGACATTCACAAAAAAAAGTTCACAAAGCAACTTCAATAATCTAGAACCAGCCCAATATCAATGTTTCTATGTTTCTATGTTTCTACTTTTGTCAGACTCCTCACAGGTTGGCCAAAGAGCTTATGCTTCTCCAGTGATTTTCTGAGACCTATCACTGTAGAGTTTGGTTCTTTTGTCAAACATTTCAGGCATCAGTTCTAAGTCATAGCACACTGTGACATACCCTAACACCCTAATTTACCATCTGCCATATGGCCTAATGAATAATGGCCTGATCCAAAGCCTCCAGAAAAGGTCAAACTTAGTGACAATAAATAAGAAAGAAAGCCTATATTGCCTGGTGACAACCATGTAATGCTTGATTTAATCTTTGAACTGCCCTGTTCATCTACTGGACCACATTTCTTTACCCAAAGATATTTCAATGACCTTGTTTGACAGTTGAACCCAAATCTAAAAACAATGAGGAGGTTTTAGGTTCCAGATTGAAAGGTTGGAATCCCTTTCACAAAGAATCCAAAGTGTGTGATTTAGACATAGGCAGAGTGGCATTAAAAATTTATTTTTCAACTCGCAAGCTGTGCTTCTCCACAATAGCAATACATTTCGCTCAGTACCACTAGCTCATGCCGCTGTTATAAAAGAAACACATGGAAGGATAAAACTGTAGATAAATAAAATCAAAGGAGAAGAACACCAAAGTTATTTTTATTGCGAGAGGGACCAGAGATCGTAGCAATCTTTACTTTCAGAAGCAGTGGCCATAGCAAGCACTACTAGCCCCAAGAAAGTAGATAGCTATCAACGAACTGGAAAAATGACCTTCAGGCCATTTAAAGCTTTGTCTTGAAGAACTGTAGCAATGGATTGCAAGGGACTTAGATTTGCATACCTAATTAAAATATTCCCAGGAATCAATGATGAGGAGATCAAAGAGATCTTTATAAGGCTGCATATAGGCAAACTGATAATCAATGGGAGCTTCAATGGTCTGCTGATTTAGGCTGCATGAGAGTCTTTCAAGAGCATTTGCTGGGAATTCTTAGGCAGACCATTTCAAATATAAAGTGGACAACATTTTAAAATCTTTAATGATTGAAAGCTAATTTCTTGGACTGGCACTAGGACTTCTTCACGACCAATCTTGGGGCAGNCAATGATGACCATTATGAACAGGATGTTTCCATAATGAAAAAGTNGTATCAGGGCAAGTCTACTGACTACTGCAGGAACCTTAAAAGTGAGGTAAAATACTGCAGGAAATTCTATACATCAACATTTTAAANGTGTTAATCGTTTATTGCATTATAAATAAACATAATGTTGAAAACTTTAATTGGACATCATTCATATTTGTTACAAAAACAAAGGGTCCAATTCAATTTGCAGCGAAGACAGGAAAAAGCTGGTCGTNCACNTTATCCTGTCTCTTGTGGTACAGAAAACTTCACATCTTTTTATACGTGGCTCTATGAGTCGCAAGCTATAAAGACGCAAGTTTAGCGCGGTGCACAGTGAACCGGCCCCAAAGGATAAATTTAGAACTTATAACACTATATGATTCTCCTATATTCATTCTTTTGCAAAAAGTAAAGACATATTTCATTGACCAGTGTATTCAGGCTGTTTTACTACGGCAACTCTGGACTGGTATAACTGANACAGGGGATTTCTCTTCAATAAAAGCCCTTATATACAGTTATAAAAGAGCTCTATAAACCTTACACACTAAGAAGCATAAATCAGTATAATTAAATCATAAAACAAGGTATAAACCCCTCACTGCTATATTACAATGACTTTTTATGAACAGTCAATTGTTTTGCATGCCAGCATTCTGCCCAAGCATTTTAAATATATATTATAATATGTATATATATATATATATATATATATATATATAAATTAAGTTTTTGTGCTTTATAATATATTTTTTTCAAACATCTTTTATAATCAGAAGATATTTTATATTACTTAAAAAACTGTAAAATAGTACTTTGAAATGCAACATAGGCTCAACAAATAGTCTGCTGCACTACATCACTTAATATATTGGCCTATACATGGAGTACCNTTGTATCCTTTTGCAGTACTAATGGTGCTAATATTTTATTATATTGCTTTTTACATATAGCCTATAAATTGTGAACAGTTAAATATAAAACTATAACAGATGTTTAGCTTTACTTCTCACTGGTATGAAACACAAGATAACATTTGCTCCTTTGTTGGTTGCTCCTTGAATAAGTTTGAATCAGTCCCGTAATACAGTGGTTCCCAAAAATGTGCAATAGTTAANTGACTTAAAACCAGGAGGTGACCTATATATCTGCTGAGGTGACCTTATATCTGTAATCTTACATCTGTATTGTACAAAAATTGNTCTCTAAAATAAAATATAATAGAGCAAAAAATAGTACAAGTTGGTTTAGAGATGCTTTGAAAACAGTATAAAGACGTTAGGGCTGNTGTGGACAGAGAAAGTTTGAGAACCACTGCCATAACCAGTACATTTGCTTCCATTTGCTATAATCTCATTAAGAACAGTCTATATTCTTAAGCTTCATTACTCTGCGTCTGAGAGTCACAAAATCATCTTTCTTCCTATGCCCTGAATATTACAAAGATTTCCTCAATATTTTAAACCATCCAAAAATAGTGAAATTATGCAGTAATGGGCAGTTGATATATTCATGATTTAGAGGTTTCACTGTCATATAGCAGAGCTATGAATAAACGAGGTGAGAAAAAATATAAATTAGCCTTCTGAAATACTCTAATAACTAAGTTCCTGGCAGTTATATAGACTTTCTGAAATCTTTGCATGCAAAATGAACACATTTAGTTTGAAAATTTGTTATAAGACCTTATTTTTATGAAATGTTGTTCCCTATAAATATGTTAAAGTGCAACATTGCTGATTCCTAGGGTTGGATAATGCGTGTGAGTTTAGTTGGTGGTTTGCACAGTGTTTGGGGATTCATGTTCTGGATTGCAGGACCTTTGTGTATGCGATAATGATTCATGTGAAGTCAATAAGGGAGGGCAATGAAGAAAAGGAGCCTGATCCAGAACTGCGTATCCACNTGGAAATCAGGTGGATGTGCACAAAATAAGCTTTCTAAGTAAATAAAAAATGTAATTGTTTATTTATAATAAAAATATTGTATGGGTATGGTGGGTTTTTTATGTAAAAAGCAGACATACANGGCCATTAATAAATAATAATCTGAATGGGTTTTTTAAAGTTCATTCACATTATTTAATATATATAGCCATGTCTAGTAGTGGCTGCTGCTAGTTCCCCACCTTTTTTTTTAGCAACGAAAAAAAATGAATGGAGCGAAAGGGTAGAAAGGGTATGGTGCACAGAAAAGCAGGGTAGGCCATTTTCCCTCTCTTTCAGCTGGATCGACCTCAATCAGCGACCGCTCGNCTAAAAAAGTGTACACGTGGTACATCATTTTTTGTAAATATATGTTGACCCATGTTGAACAGGTGCATGATATTACTAGGACTACATTTCCTCTTCATGAATTTTCTTTAGGAATTGAAATCATCCTATCATACAACACTACTTCATTTGACTGCAGATAAATTTTTGACCAATTTTTAAAGATGCGTATTTGCATACAAAAATATATTTTTTAATTATTATTATTTTTATTATTAATAATATTAAATGTAATAATAATAATAATAATAACATGTGGATGAGTCTCTTTTTCATTATTAGTAAGTGAACTAAGATAACCTTGAACATAAGACGAATTCTCTTAATCACAAACTAGAAGGAATAAGGTGATCTAAAGATCGTTGTCACGTCTGTACAGTNTAATACTCCCAGTTCCCATGGTAATATAAACCAAGATGTCTCAGTGAGTGATAAGGGAGTCACAATACTGTAGGTTGTTGCAGATACTAATAAAGTCAAACGTAAAGAATAAAATGAGTATTGCTATTTATACTATACTCTTCTGCACCTTAGGAATGCTGCATTTGTCTTTACCACTCTAACCAANCCCTACATTCCCAGCCATTGACAGGTAGCAGGTATGCAGCTGCCAGACTCTCCTCCATGTGACATGCTGGATTTATTTTTGGAGGCAATGAAACACTCCTGGATTTTGGGCAATTTTCCAGGTATACTGAGATACTGAGTGTAAATCAATGCCTCATCCCTGATCAGTACTATGAATGGGCGGGGCTTAATGACATAACACCCACACATTCAAAGCAAAAGTATGAGCTTACCCATTCAGGGGTTGGGCTTAGGACATGGTTTGCATGAGTAGCGCCCTTTGCCAAAAACCCATGATGCTGACTCTTGGTTTCTCCATGGAGGGAAACACTAAAAGTCATCAGCCCTGGACTACATATATTCCACCCAGGGGTTTGGGAGTAGTATTAAAACATGATACATTTTCCAATAAATTTTTATTTAAAAGTATGCACTGCATCTGCTTTAAATACATTTTATGGTTTTGGTGAACTAACATAATTGTGTGAAGGTCATCCAATAACAGGCATTCTATGCCCACTCTACAAGTACTCTAGGTTTAAAGCAAATTAACTAGATTGCAAAGCACCAATCCAATTTATTTTATTCTGTCCGGCAAAATGGTATTAAAAAAAAATAAAATAAAAATGGAACAGAATGTTAAGCACAGTAGTCGACCTAGAGACATTCTATGTAATATGCAATAGCTTCTGAAACATCCAAAGACCTGTCTTATATTTAAAAAAAACTAAATTTCATATATATATATATATATATATATATATATATATATATATATAAAACCAGAGGTCAAGTGCAAACTTTAATTTCTGAGAACGCAGAAAACTCTGAATTCATACAAAATGTTACTGTTACTCAATTTATTTCAAAATATCCTCCATCCTATTGTGAATGTTATAAAGAAATGCCCTTAAGGCTACCATATGTCATACATTTCCCTCTCTAAATTTAATAAACTGTTATTCTTCAAAGTAATCTTTCAAATCTCTATATGCCAGTCTGTGAGTAGTGCTGTGCTGGAAAAGTGACTGGCGTAATTGACAATGAGATGCAAATTACAGTATATGACTTGTAATTAGAATTTCTCCTATTCTATTCTTAAATGCTTTTAAAGATTCAGTACCATGACATCAATTTAATCAGCATAAAGGACTAGTAGATAGAGCGGGCCAACATTGTTAGTGAAATTCCTCAGGGTTGAGTTCTGGCCAATCTCCTATTTAATTTGTTTATAAATGACCTTCAAGTTATCTTTGCAAGCAGCCTATGTTGGTATGAAATGAATGTAATTGTAAATGATTATCTTCACCAGTAGGTATATATTCTCCACAGATCATTTTAGGAAGAATGGCTGTAAGGAAGGATAAGGTGTTCAATTATATGTGATTAGTGACATATTATAATTATTTATAGGGAAGTATTCAAAACCAAAGAACATGCTTGTTATTTCAGAAGGACTTAAACAATGTCCTTTCTATACTTTCATAGGATTTTTCTCCATGAAGTGGAAAAACAAGTTCACTGATTAGGTACAATTGAAATCTCAGCAGCATCCTTGCCATCTGCCTTCAGACATTGCCGAAGTAAATGGTCCAAATAGAAATAATTAGCATAACTTTCAGCTTCCTGTTTTGTTGCACAATGACAGCGTTTTCAAATAAGCATCGAAAAGTGCTGTGGAATGTATGGCTGATTTCAATTGTATTCTAAGCCTTTGTATTTAATATTCAGAACGTTCGCACTGAAAGGAAATCGCACATTTGCGTTCAGATACAGATTCTAAAGATGTTTTGCGTAGCCAAGAAGAAATAAACAATAAA
>JABWIB010000106.1:63260-78072 GCA_016617825.1 Platyplectrum ornatum | reverse complement strand
TTAATGTTTCAATTCGTGTAGTTGTCCATATTCTTTATGGGGATGCTGAAATGTGGCATTATTGGTCTGAGAGAGGTGAACCCAAGTTATTTCTTTTCATACTTACTANCCACAAGCCAGAAAGAGAAGCATTGCACCAGACTAAGCTGAGGATCATATAACCCATTGCATAGCTTAAGCTATGCTGTGCTGCAGGGAAAGCAAATGTAAAATGTGTGCTCAGATGATCCACATACTGTTAAAGTAATGTTGCCCAAAGCCTATGGGTCATATACTGACTTCCANTTTTCATTGGATTAGAATCCAGAAGAAAACTCTGGAATGTGCATTAGGTAGAAGGGATTTCCATGCTTATGCTGTACGACAAAGTTGCCAACAATGGAAGTAAAACGCACAGAAGTCTGAATCTGACCATCTGTGTATATACTCCATATGGTATTTTGTTTGCATGCAAATTGCATGTGCCCAGTTTTTAGGCTCTTAAATGCAATGGGATTCTGTCTATTGTAATGGGATTTAGTATTCTGTTGAAGCATGTTACTGTAAAATGGGTTTGTAGAATATAGTTCTGCATGAAGTCTATGAAGTGCATTATGTCCAACACAACTCTTATTCATGACAGTCCATTCTAATGTATATCTTCTGAATTAAGTACAGTAAACATTAAATACAGTAAAATAAAAGGATAGTTTTCCATCTGCGGATATATAGTTTTGGAAGGACAGGTTTGGATGGGAAGCATAATGCCCTTACCTGCTCCTCTGGTTTCTGCAGTGAAGACATTTAGAAACATTTAAGGGAGGGATCAACTCTCATAACTGTGTATGTTGCGGGAGTGTCCTTTCCCTTGCACATGCACACGAGTTAAGATAGGATATGATATTTCGGATCTACACTCGCAGCTCTGAATGCAGCTGTAGCAAAAGTCTCAATTCAAAATAATGGAAAAATATTACAGCAACTTACTTTAATAATCAAAAATCTGAAGTTTTAAATCTTATATATAAAAAAAGAATATATCCAATATATGAGCTTTATCTAAATTCTGCCNTGTTTTACCAATATGGGGATAAATTGATTCTCAGCCCTCATCAGCAAGTATACTTTTATTCTAACATTTGAAAACCATTGTTACAAATTTGTTATTTCTACGTTTTTGTGTTTAGTGCTAACTGCCATAATTAATATTCTTTAATCATTGTATGATTGTGCTTAATATACAAGAGGGAATAATCATGTTATTCAAAGCAGGAGATAATTATCCATAGCTAATGATGTATCTCAAATGAATAGTAAGGACATGCGGTTAGGTCAAATGTTAACTACACGGACACACGCCAATAGGAACAATGAAATGACCTGGTCATGAAAGGTTCAGAAAACAATCTATGNTTCATTCCTGTTAACTGAGATAAGACAATCCACTTAAATGTACATTATGTATTACACTGTACAACTGCATTCAGGAAATATGCAGTTAATTTAGTGGATACAGAAGGATGACATTTTTCCATGTTCTTAAGTTTTGTGCAGTCTAGTAGTCTAGGAGTTGTATAGTAATATTGTGCCTGCTTACAAGTGATCTAGATGTAGTATTTAGTATTTTTTATTAACAAAATGACATTCATTTAACAAAGCAGTAAGGTACGGTATTTCACTGGAGACAAATATGGAACCTGGATACTGATAAAGGAGAAAAAATTCTTACACAGAATAAAATTCAGTTCCAAAAAAGCAGTAGCAGTAGACAGGTCATAACCGCTTAGTATCAGTAGACAGTGTCCAGCAGTAAGGGCTAAGGTATTGTGCTAGTTAGTTTGNATTAGTTATTATGTATATAAAATATGGGGTGTCATATACAAATATTATTCTCATCAGAATATTGTGGGACCTGGAATTACTTGAGTTCACAAAAGCAGTTTGCAGCAATGCAGAGGGCTAATGCAAAGTTCATGTATCCACTTATTTTAGGGGAAACATTTTCTCATTACATGCTCCATGACAATGCTGGTTGATTGGAAGCCATGTTTGTCCATGGAGCCTTTANACAAGCCCGGGCCATTCTTGCACTTGCCAATAGAGAGGACTGCTGTCATATTTTGAGCTCACACTCAGTACAATGGACCTGATCCTGATTTATTAATATTTTTCCATAGATAGCAATTTATTCATTCTTTTTTTTTGTGAACGCATCTTCTTAATGTACTCAACCGACATTCCTCTCACACAGATATGGACAGTAATGGGCAGTTATGTGTTGANAACACTACATTAAATCCTGCAAATGCATCTGTATGCTTACTAGTATGATATAGAAATCGTACTATTAGATATATAATAGTCAGGTCCTCATCCCAGCCCATACAGTACAATTTTAATGCCTNGCCATCAGGCCTAGATCCGTACACCTTGTGTAAACATACCCCACGTATGGAAATAGGATTGTATGGAAAACCAGTTCTGTACAATCCCCAGTATTAATTATTATAAGCTCAAACGTGTATAATGGAAAATCAGGATACCGGGCTATAAAGGTTACGTTTTTGGCTGCTTTTCTTTAGAATCAACTGATTGTATATCTCTACACACTATGGGGTATATTTACTAAGCGGTGAGATTGCAGTGAGATTGGAAACTGGGGATGTTGCCCATAGAAACCAATCAGATTCAAGTTTCATTTTACACACTGGAGAATGTGATCTCAAATCTGATTGGTTTCTATGGGCAACATCCCCACTTTTCAATCTCANTGCAANCTCACCGCTTAGTAAATTTAGGCCTATGAGATTATCATTCTTGAAACAATACTATATAATAGGNAAAGGATCAGGACCTCCACATAACGGTCAATGACGGTCAACTCACATGAGCACATGATGCTTTTCCATTATGGAACTGGATCCATTTAAGTGAGCTCAAAAAGATAGCCAGAACAATCCCTTCAAAGTTATTAGTGATTCTTCAAAGAGCCGTCTATTCTACTTTACTTTAGACAAGTTTATTAAAAAAAATAATAATAATTTCAATATAGCTGCACAATTAGACATATGAATTCTCCTAGCTGATATGCAACAGTCAGTTCCCCAATCCAAGTGTCTTCCTTTTTAATAAATGAGCCTTGACTTTATTGAAATGATGTAGTTTTCACATTTACTCCTGCAGTGTAGAAACACACAGATAGGTGAATGTGTGTGTGTGAGAGAATTTGCACCAGAAGCTCCCCTGGGGTAGTGACAAATGTAAATGAACATTCTTTGCACAGAGCTGTAATAATATGTTAGCACTGTTTAATTTTTTTTACACTGGATTAATAGCAACAATAGGGGGAATGCTTAGCAACTTTTCAGACTGTATTCGGTTAAAAAAAATAGCTTTTTCTGAGTCTATGTTGTATTCTAAGAGATCTCCTCAGTACCCTAAGACCATCTAATATTTCCACTTCATGTTCTTTTGAGGTCTGCGTATCCAGTAGACTTTGCTCTGTGCCTCAATCTGAAGTACTATGTTGTAAAATAGGTTAATGGGCACCGTTGGGACAATCTAATATGTTTTAATAGTGAATTCATTTGCAATACCGTGCCAGGCTAGCTCTGAAAAAAGTGGGTTAGCAGATTCACAATGCCCAGTGGTGCTTGTTAGCCCTAAATGATGCAGTGAAATATGTCTCTACACAGCAAGCAAGCGCAATTGTTCATATTTTCCACAGATTGTTTTGCAGAATTTAAGAGAATGCTTAATATGTCCCACAGTAATTATGAAAATGATCCAAAATGTTGTAATTATTAAAGTATTATCTGTTTGTTTCATGTAAAGAAAAAACAGCCCCAAAACGACAAAGCCAGGGATTGCATGGCTGTGTAAGACTCACAAACATCTGTTTTGCAGTGTTGTTTATTCGCAGGTCTGATATGTCCCCAGTGGTGTGCAGTTCCGATAGTCCATTGAGATGTGCCCTGCGCTTCAAAAGCTTTTTCATTCACAGCTGTGCCCTAAGGAAGCACATATCAAGTGATGTGTATCACTTCAGTAGTGGATGAGCTTGAGGTTACTGGCTATACGGCAGGAACATATTAACTTAATGATCATTCTGAATATGATTTAAGGGCACAAATTACCTTTTTTCCCGTTCTGTAAGTTCAATTATCATATGCACTAATTAAGAATTCAAAGTTCAATTAGAGGACACAACTGTATTTTTACAGTGCACCACCATATCAAAGCTATAATCCTGCTATTAACATGTTACTGATGTAAATAATAAGCACCGAACAAAAGCAGCATTAATACTTTGTCGTAGAACTGTACTGGAAAATAGCTTAAATGAAATTGACTATTACATTTAAAGCATTGCAAGCTCATCACTACTCAAAATCCATTTCAATTCCTCTTTGGAGATTCTGCAAGTACGTGACATGCAAATATACTCTCCTTAATAAGCACTAGCTGTTCTAGTTGTGTGCTTCCACAGATACACCC
This sequence comes from Platyplectrum ornatum, assembly GCA_016617825.1. Taxonomy (NCBI): domain Eukaryota; kingdom Metazoa; phylum Chordata; class Amphibia; order Anura; family Limnodynastidae; genus Platyplectrum; species Platyplectrum ornatum. The sequence continues at coordinate 73,596 of JABWIB010000106.1, read as the reverse complement.
ACTGCTGTTGTACCAAGCTCTTATGACATTCCCTACAGATATTATTACCTGTCTTTCTCAAATGTCACCCCAGAGACCAGTTAAGGAACACAAGTACATTCATTTTCATTTCTACAAATAATGGGCGCAATAATTACAACTATAGGACATCTTTCTAGTAGCTCCCAAAATATTTACATGAAATAAAACAAAATGTCAAGGTCAACAGATTTTGCCACTTTTATTATCTTATCTATAGAAAGTACGCTTTATATTATTACTGGTTTACAATTCGTCTATTATGTATTCATATCTCTGCTTCCATTGTCTTTGTTATATATTACAATACAACAACAACAAATATAACGTCATAAAGCATAGTATTAGGTCTTATATTTGATCATTATTATATCTTTCTTTAATACCAGATTCACACTTTACGCCTTATTGGCTTACTCAAGAATGGGTAAAACCATGTTGGATTGCAGGGGGGGGGGGGGGTAAAATGAATGTCAGTGGTTGTATGCAGGGAGAATACTATATTTCTGCATTTTGCACACAGATACTGACCAGTGTTACTGTTACATAGGTCATTTGTTGAGTCACAGTTAGAAATGTCCTTTAAGTATTTTAGTATTGGTCTATACATATTTCAAATATTATATATTTTTTTAATTATAGAATCCCTACCCAGGGTTGTGAATGGATACAAATAGATATATCTAAGAGAGCACTCCTGTACTTTAAAGTAACTGTTGAAGTGGAATATTAATAGCGATCTTCACATTTAGAAGAGGCAGTATGGTAACAGGAAATAATAGAAGTGAAGGGAGGTGCTCTATATTTTTGTGAACAAGCAAAGATAACAATCTGTCAGTATTCCATCTTCTGCTCTGTGTATGTCCTGCTTCATTTTGAACTGTACTCATTACAGCAAAATGTATGATTCAGTATTTTTTCAGCATATAATTATTTGCTAAACTTGTTCATAAGATGCATTTCAAATCACAATGTATACATTCTTCAATTGTAGGCTATATATACATTGCACACAAGGTGATCACACAATAGATTCAATAGATGCCTGAAACAATACTATTGTATTTGCAATAGTAATATTTGTTGAATTACAATATTTATCTATCTCCTATTCCAGACCTGGCCAACCTGTGTTACATTAAGGCCTATATTTACTAAGCAGGGAGACTGAAAAGTGGGATGTTGCCCATAGCAACCAATCATATTCAAGTTCTCAGTTTCATTTTACACAGTGGAGAATGAGAGCTTGAATCTGATTAGTTGCTATTGTGTCATATCATAGGTAGGTTCTTTCCTGTATATGCTTTATTACAATATTTTGAGTACCTTTGTGTATTCGCAATGTCATTATTGAGTTCTCTATCAATAGTAAACAGAATTCTATGCATGACATATTTTATTTTGTGAAATTACTTGCCTGGCACATATTCTCCTAGTGACACATATATATATATCAACTTTTCTGTTTTCGACATTAACTGCTACTGTGTAAAATAAAACATTCAGGAAAATTACTGCATGTTGAATTATTAAATTACACATTTAACTGTTATGAGTGCATATTTTTATTTTATCTAAAATAACACATATTCATTATTGTTTATTTGTTGTTATTTATAGTTTCCCAATACTCTAGCAACTTTGCAATATGGAAAAGAGCTCTGGGCAGGTAGTACAGGTATTGACTAAATTGTAAAATAATACCTCCACACCAGCCGCTAGATTAAGAAGGCAGGGAAATACTTATAATTTATTGTATCGTATTGTACAGTAGCCCTGAAAAGGGATGTTTATTTAGCAGGTAAGCCACGATAAAGTGGATCTCCTGTTACTTCTTAGCATTAGCGATCTTTAGTATTGTTTAAATTTGCTTCACTGATGTTTCTTTTGATTCTTATAAGTCTTTTAGGCATCATTAAATTAATTAAAAAAAAAAAAACATTATATAACAATTACAAAACAGTCAGTGTACTATAGTATAACAACAGTGTGTTTCTAAAATGTGTTTAAGTAGTAGTAATGATCACCTGTGGGACAGCTCTGTATTGCTGCAATGACTTTGTGCTTAGAACCTAAAATATTAACCTTGATATCTAATACATATGATCAGGTACTAATGGTTCTGGTAGGTTAATTGGTTAACTGACTGAAATTGTTCCTAGTGTATGTGGTAAATTATATAATAACTATTCTGTTTCTTCTATGTTTACCTTCCTCAAACTGTAGTCAGGACTTCTGGGAGTATATTTACTAAGCGGTGAGATTGTAGTGAGATTGAAAAGTGGGGATGTTGCCCATAGCAACCAATTAGATTCGAGTTCACATTCTCCAGTGTGTAAAATGAAACTGAAAGCTTGAATCTGATTCCAATCTCACTGCAATCTCGCTGCTTAGTAAATATACCCCCTGATTGGGAGTGGATCGAAACAGCATTGAAAGTGCGAAGATGTAAAGGTACAAACCCAGCTTTACTTTCCAACTTCTTGGTGTATTTCTTATCCGGCATGTGAGCAACCAATGTACCTATAGCGCAGCAGTTAGAATCAAGCTGGTACACCAGATTACAGTGTCACTGTAGCTATAATAATGGTCATTGCAATTTCTGTTGACAGATTAAGAACTCTTATTGTGTATTCCTCATTTATAAATGGCTGGTGTTGTTTTAATATGTCATAAGAATCTCAAAATATTTTTGACTCATTGATTTTTTTGTTCATTCTCCAAAAGCAAATATTAAAACTTTTCAGCCACAATTAAGTTAAAGAAAGGTTCTGCATACATTATTCATACTTGTAGATGTAGTGTATAATTGCTCTCTAATCCATTAAGCTTTATCACAAAATTATAATTTTCAAAGCAGAAAAGGAAAAGGTAGCCCTCGTCTTAAGATTTCCCTTAGGGACAAAATCAGCATTGAACGCAGTGGTGTTTAAATAGCTACAGATTACTGTATTATGTTGTGTTTAGTAATGGCAGACAGAAGGAGCAAAATGTATTTCATTATTCATAGTTTCTCCATTCTTAGGATCACACATGTGGATTCATGAAAGGAGCAATGACCCAACTCTGGGTCAGCTAGAATCTCATTGGTTTCCAATAGCAACCATTGAGATTCTAGCTGAAATTCTCCAGAATGCAGGAAAGTGAGAATTAGAATCTCATTGGTTGCTATGGGCAACATCTCCATCTTTTCTGCAGTTTAGTAAATTTGGACCTTAGATGAATCTAAAATAGTTACATTTATGGTTTGATGGTTGCATTTCTTGCAATACGATACTGTATCTGTATATTTGTTTTTTGCTGATAAACATATACAGAACATAGTTAAGCAAGAAAGGGTCATCTTTGAACTGTAATCCTGTTTGAACATCTCTTACTTTACACAAATGGGAACTTCTGGATTTCCTGGAATTACTTCTCATCTGCTCTAGAGTCTAGTTAACTACTTAATTAATCACTTGTGGTTAAATTGTGCTTTAATTTTAGCATGGTCAAATCATTAATATGTTATCCAGGGAATATGGTCTTGTACATGTGCCAGCATAAATGAATGAACTTTCACTTTACCTATTGTAATTGTGTTTTTAATTACATGATGCTATGTGCTCCACTTGCACTGGAAGAGGCTCCCAAACAGAATCCAAAACATTGTGGATGCAATGCAGTCACCTGCCTTCCTTTTCCTTTACAATCCTCAGAAAAACGTCCAGAGAGAGGAAGAGTACTTGGGAATAGCAATATACTGAGATGGTTTTCACACTATTAATAAAGCATGTATAGTATATAACACATTCTAGTATTACATACAAGCACATGTTATAGCCGTGTTACACCGATTACAGGTTCACATTAATAGTTATCCTGCTGTCGATAATTATGTTAGCCAGGCTTACATCTCCTCACTGCGAGCCTGGCTACATCAACCTCAGGATTTACAAATACACACCCCTCCGGTCTCAAAATCGTCTGTGGGATTTCCATGTTCTGGAGCATTAAATGAATTCTGGGACTAATATCTAAGTCTAGGATTGAATACTACTGCGAATGTGTTGGGACACTTGGGTCTTCCGCTCTAAAGTGACTGCATTATCTCCAGGTTCAGGTAAGTTTCATTCTTTTTTTGTTTTTTACAATTTAACACTTCACTTATGTTCCTTCCTTTACCTAGTATCCTGTCTCCACATATGTACTCCCCTTTTCCACCCCCTAATTATCTATTAGACGCAGGGAATGGAAGGTCTATTGGGAGAACGCAGGGATACGGGTAATAACGACATCTGAAGATGTTGTTACAACTCTCAAAGCGGTATGTTAATTTCTGCTCTGCTATTACCCAAAAATACTACCCATAAACCTTTGCAATTGTATGCTTCAACTATACAGAAAGATGAATGGGGATTGAGCTCCTAAAACCCAAATTAGACCATTAGACACTGAAAAGAATTTGAAGCAATTCAACGATTGTCGTTTGATTGGAAGGATAATCGCCAGGTATCCCTCCAGTATTTACATTGCAGTTGCAAAAGTAAACATGTTACACATGTTACTGCAAGGAAAGACAAAATTAAAACAACTGTGAAAACAGATTTAGTGAGAAGTAATGTTTCTGAGCACAGCTATAATTTAAACATGTAGTGCAAAAGCAAAGTATTCTTCCTACATGCAAAGTGAATCAAATCATTTCCATCCTTCACAATGTAACATGGTTTTGCTCAGACCTACACTTGCCCTGTTCCCAGGCCAGATTAACAATGGGCCTAGTGGGACTACAGACCCAGGCCTCCATTGTCAAAACGGCCATAGTACTGCTAACAATATCAGTGTGATGAAGAGAGTATAGAGTGATGTATAAGGGCCCAGTGTAATCAAGTGACCCTGCGTGTAATTGACCACACATGCAAATGTGGTCACACCCTCATATCACTGGCCACTCCAATGGGCCTTTCAAAATTTTCTGCCCCAGACACATGTGGCTCTTAATCAAACCCTGGTTGCTCCACAGCTGCACTTACACCTTTTTTTAAAGGCAATGTGCAAGACTGCAGGGAGCATAGAAAAGCGCATACAAAGAAGCTGATCTGGAGATATCCTAAGATGTTATAATGGTAGCAGCGGCCCTGGTAGAACAGAGAGATCCACTATATTTAAACTGGAATGTGGGTGGTTTAGTGCTTCTGACAATTGAAGTATCAGCCTGGATTTCTTGCACTTCCCCCTACACCAGCTTAATGCTAATGTATGTGTAAGATGGTAAGATGGAGTAGATTTTGATTTGTGCCCAAAACCAAGGTGCTGCATGCACCACATTGAAAATCAGTCCCAGAAATCTCATCACACAATGGGGTATATTTACTAAGCCGCGAGTTTACAGCGAGATTAGAAAGTGGAGATGTTGCCCATAGCAACCAATCAGATTCGAGTTCACATTCTCCAGTGTGTAAAATGAAACTGAAAGCTTGAATCTGATTGGTTGCCATGGGCAATATCTCCACTTTCCAATCTCACTGCAAACTCGCGGCTTAGTAAATATGCCCCAATAATCTCAAGAGGAACTTCCTCATATTTAATAATCAGCAACTTCCTCATATTTAATAATCACATTTTTTATGACATTTTATTCCAGTCAATCCAAATGCAAATCCATGCTTGAGACACTCTCCAGACTTAGGTAGTACTTACTTGCAAAAGAGTGAACTTGCCATCTCAAGCACAGTTTTGTATCTATCTGTCTATCTATCTATCTATCTATCTATCTATCTATCTATCTATCTATCTATCTATCTATCTATCCATAAATATGTGTGTGTGTATGTGGGTGTGAACTTCTGAAGGGGAGGAATGTGTTCAAGCAGGATGCATCTTAAATCATTATGGTCATGCTGGGCTCTCAGTAAAGAGTTAAAAACAAACAAAAAAACGCTCATCAATCTAAATCAATTATGGGCCCCTGGCAGCTCCATGCCCAGGTAAAGAGTATGCACCCCTTTCGGCGGCTCCGTCTGCAGGTGTTTTTTTTATTTAATAGTGTATGCCATACATCATAAGCTACCTATTGGCCAGATCTGCTTTTTGATCATGATATATTATGACACTGGAAGCTCACTAATTAGTGAAGTATTATCTGCCATGTTAATCATCAAGTTACTTTGTGACTTCCAGTATAGGCTTATTCCTTGTATTGTGAGCTGTTTTTCATTTTTTTTAATCATTGACATGAAACACTGCCAGAATTCAAGGCAATTTCAAAATGAATCAGTTATCTATTCTCCTAATATATTCCTTATATTTGCCTTTCTACACAGTTTTCTCTGTTGCAACCAAGAAAATGGTCAATAAACATTTATTGACTTCTCAAAGTCTCTAGCGGTAAAACTATTGTTTTTGCTGAGTTCAAAGTATCCATTTCAGTAACTGTTAGCTGTTCGCTATATATTATGTCTGAAAATAAAAGATAACATTCTTATGTTATCACCTGCATAGACTGCATTTCTGTGATGTGTTTGCTTTTTCTGTTTGTGAGATTGTGACTCAGATGATGTAATTTAAAACATTATTCAAAACCATTTGATATTTTCACTCATCTATAAAACACTTTCTGTAGTGTAAACATGTGTTTACATTATAGTAAAGCATGTATTTCTAATACTTAAACCCTCAATTTTACTTCTATAATGATTCTACTTTTAACTAATGACATCAACTTAAAGTTTATGGCCCCAAAAAACAAGAGATTGCCCTGTATATATGTTAATGGGGTTATTTGTGCCCACCTATTTAATTAGGTTGAAAATTTTAATAACTGTAATCATCATGTAACCAACCAACAATAGAAAATTAGCAATTTCTGCTTCCTATATGTGTTGTACTTATAGAAGTTACAAAGGAAAGGGGAAATCAATGGTTAACGTTCTTCCATATATTGTCCACCAAATAGATTTCATTATGAATCAATGTGTTAAGTTGCTATTGGAAGAGGAAAGGTTGCACTAAACCAAGGTAGTCAATCAGAAATCAACTCACAGTCTTCTAGGGTAATCGAGATAATGAAATTCAGTGAGTATTAGACATTCACACTACTGTGTAAAAAAGTTGTCTCAAGGAAAGTCATTGTTCAGGTTTGCCAGTTCCTGGTGAAATATTTAAAGTAAAAATGAAAGATTTGTGTCTCATAATGGGACTCGATGGAACAGTAGGAGAATCACATGCAGCTTACACAATTCATAATCTACTTCTTATGAGTGTTTCATAATAGATAAATACACAGTAATAGAAAAATTGCTGCATTCATACAAATAAATTTTTGATACACCTTATCTAAAACTCTTTAAAAAAAGTATAAATTTTGTATTAAAACATATTTAAATATAAATCTGGGAACAGTGCCATGGAGAATGACATTTGACAATATAGTTTTATTTCTGAAATCATAGCCATAAAAGAGTAACTTACCTTTTTTGTTCCTTAATTTTTTCCTTCCTTGTAGTCACATTTGGAGCTGTCCAATGTGCTATTATAAGGCACCTCCTAAGGAAATGCAGTTACCTCTGTTCAAAAAAAATGATGCTTTAGAGATCTATATGTGCATTGGGATGTGTTCCAGTGTCTAGATCAGGTCTATCAATATACAGGGGGCTATGTGTTGCATATCCTCATGGATAGAAAAACTACTGTCATTTGATAAGGTGTATGTAATAGGATGATGGGAGATAGCAATATAGTTGATTTTGGTTATTATATTGGCAGTATTTAACATGACACAGGAATACATTGATTTCAAACTGGCCATCTCGCTGCTATTTACACGTCCGCCAATACATTACAATACATTTTTGGGAATGTCATTTAATCTACAGCAGCTCATTGGCCATTGATTAAAAATGTAACATGAAAACAGTGTCTACTGTTTAATGTCTATGTATTTCTATAAGTGCATTATGTCATCCATGTAAATTGTGCATTACCATGTGAATAGATTAGAACCGGGTATCACCTCTGACCTATCGTCTTAATAGCTCGGTGGTTATTTGTGAAAGTGAAAGCATGCTAGCGATTGAGCAAGAACTATTGAAACTTCAGCAAAATAAAAAGATGTAGCTAGAATTGGATGAAGTTAGTGGTGGAAAGGGTGGAAAGTTGCATGACTGGAGTGACCTTGTCTAGAGCATCACTGTATTTATTTAAGTTGTCGAGTTGAAAGGTTGATGCTATACCTGAAGTATATAACAAAGAAACCTTTATTAAAAATAAATGGAGTCACTATTAAAAAAAAAAAAAAAAAAAACGTCTTTGGCTTTTGGTTCTTGACATATATTGCCCATAAACCTTTATGACATACAGTATTCAGCACTGTCATGTGATAATAGATCAGGTACCATACTCCTGCAAAGATGATGCTTCCTCAGAATCTTGCAGGATGTCACACTGCAGGAAACATTATTTCAATGATCAGAGCCCATTGCTTCCTGCAATGTGAAATCCTGCAAAACCCCAAAATATCTTAAGCAGAAAGAAGTCCTCTTTGGCAATGAGTTGCTGGTGTAAGAAATATACATTTCAATCATCTTTACATAGATCAGCAGTTTAAGGAAGATGAAACAACTTTAAAACAAGTCCATTAGGGATTGCATGAACACATAACTATTATAACTAACAAGTGTTAATAATGAAATAGAAAACAATTATTGGAGCGATCAATAGAAGAACAGGTGCGTGGTCCTTACAAAAAATGGAAAAGGAAATTTCCAGTGAAACAGACTTAATTACTTCTTTTATTGCATGTTTGGTGAATTGTAAACACTGTAGATCATTGAAATGGCAGATGCTAGTGAAGTGTGCCAAATGACATAATGAGTCATTTGCAATCAATCACTTTTTTATTATTATTCGGCTTTGCCTGGTCGCCAAAAAGGTAACAGTTCAGTAGACAGCAGCTTGTATTTATGGATTCTGATTATAGAACATTTCAGTGGAAATTTTGAATAACTTAAACATCTATTGTTTTTCTATTGAAAATCATTAGTTGTCAAGAAACATATATGGAACAATGTATTTATTCATATGAAAGTACATAATACAAATAATACTAAGAACGACAATGCAGCAATAGGTTACAGATTCCAAAAGGCTTCCATGGACAGGCGTTCCAGACGTTTTAGTAAATATGTCCCTTACAGTCATTCCTTAATCCAGGTATACACACTTGGTATTCCCGATTCACCTCTCCCAACATCACCTACGTCTGTTGCAGTGGCACACTTGTATGACTTGTAATTAACAATCGCACATACAGGCTTCTCATACATGCGAAGCATAAATAATGAAAGCAGACATGTAGAGTTTAGGAAGTAATATCACACATTCATATTTTTGCTTACACCTTACTTTGTCATTTCCATTTTCATTTAGAATGCAAATATTTATATTTATTTATTAACACTCGAGCTTTGATTGCAAATTTCCTGGTGGGAACGTTCCATATGTGTTTATTCACGCATTTTCTCACATGCTGGTCTGTCAGTGAACGTGAACTCCCCTCTCCCTCCCTAATTCGAAGAGCTTTTGATAGAAGATACCTTCACTTTATATGAAGTATACCAGTGCATAAAGTTTTATACATGCCCCCATCTCTGGCTTCTTTAGCTTGCCTATGCACGCCTACATTGCGGGATTCAAGCAGGCTAATGAAGTAACTCAGCCCCTCATACGTTGATTAAGATTTGTATTCTTAAACAACATACTAGTGCATGGGCAGATGTTACTAGTGTACCTGCGTAAATGACGGGCAAAGCTGGATCCAGTCACCTGTTGGAATGGTGAAGTCTTTTGGGACAGGCAGCAGGTTTAATTGCTAAGGCTGTAAGTCTGTAAACTCTTTTAACTGCAATTTCAAGGGCATCAGAACATATGGTGGGCAAGTTCCATCCCTGCGGATCTAAAGCCTATACATGTAAAGTGCTGGCATTCTGTCATGCAAGACGCCCTCTTCATGACCAAAGGCTTACATGTGCACTCTACAGGTTTCCATGTAACTGTAACTTGCTTTTATTTTCTTTTTTCTAGTTTTTGTCATTCTTACTTTACCGTTTGGTAAGTATATATTTCTTTACAGTTTGGTAAGTATATATTTCTTTACAGTTTGGTAAGTATATATTTCTGTACAGTTTGGTAAGTAGATATTTCTTTACAGTTTGGTAAGTATATATTACTTTACAGTTTGGTAAGTATATATTACTTTACAGTTTGGTAAGTATATATTAATATATATTACTTTACAGTTTGGTAAGTATATATTTCTTTACAGTTTGGTAAGTATATATTA
>JABWIB010000106.1:41593-53026 GCA_016617825.1 Platyplectrum ornatum | reverse complement strand
TGTGTGTGTGTGTGTATATATATATATATATATATATATATATATATGTATAACTATAACTTGTCCTTAGTCATGCAAATACAATCTATACTGTACTACACCTTGATACAACTTTCCTTCCATTTAAAATATTATAAAATCATGTAAAATAATTAACGTTCATCTTCTAATGGAATATATTTTCTTCTTACCTCCCTAGTTTAACCTTCAGCATTCACATGTCATAAATCAATGAAAATAAAAGTCATTGCAACCACAGTTCACTGAGTTTTAATCATTTTCCTTATCGATATAGCTGTTTTCAAAGTGAAGGGTTTGACGAATGGTTTTATCTGAAGTCAGTTTAATGAATCCTATTCCAGGTTTTGCAAGATTTGTTTTTCCACAGTCAGCAGATGTTAATTAATCCATTTATCCCAGTTGTTGGAAAAACAGTATTTAATGTAAGCAGAAAATACTGCAGTGCACATTGTGACACTGCACCTAGAACATAAGAGGAGACAGCCAAATCTATGGGACAATGTTGTCTCCTGAAAACGCTGCAGTGAGTGTGTGACCAGGAAAGGACTGGTGATATTGGCACAGTCGAGGGTAGTAATTATCACAGTGGAATAACATTTAAAGCTAATACATAATTTTCTAAATTACCAACTGCCCAGTTTAAACACAAATATGGACTTGTATGCTGCACCCCCCCCCCCTTATAACAATTAAGCCTTGGCTGCAAAATGGTCACGTCATTATTTCATGAAAAGAAACCTTATTAAAGTTCAATTAAACATTTGACAGGCACTTTAAGGACATAAGCAGTCTACGGACTCAATGCCATGGATGGAAATATATATTTTCATTTGTGAAGTTTCATAAGCAAATGAGATGGGTGGAATTTTTAAGGCAGATAAATTATTAAACAGTTCGGCAATGAAAATATACAGTCAATCGATACCGATAAAATCATTCATTTGATGTTGGTAACTGGAGTTTGTCAGTTAAGAAACTACTATGGCTAAATGAGTTTAAATAGTATAAGCTGATGCTGTTGATTCTTTTACACCTAGTGATATTTTCTGCTACCATATGAAATCAAAATGTATATGATACTCAGTTAAAGGAACAGCGTAATGCATGATATAAGCTTTTTGCATTTTTGAAAATATCTTTCAAAGTGCTAAAGAAAGAATGCGATGTGTGAATGGAAGCACGATTACCTGGTGGCTCAGTTATGGACAAAATATTCTAGAAATCTTTTTAACTTACTCAAATGTTTTGCCTCTGGCTATTCAGATGGTGACTCTGTGCATTTTACCTTATGGTGCAGTGATATGCAAGACAAGGGGANGAGCCTTGCCAATTGACGCATTGTACTTAAGTTTCTGACATACTGTATAGGGTGTATGAATAAGAAATGCCTGCACTTACCTCCCAAAGCTTGCTTCATAACAAAATCCATATTGATGGCTTTTGATTCCTTCCACTCAGATAATTTTATATATTACATGCAAGACTATCAGGTAAACTTGTGTGTTCTAGCCTGCAACACATGAAAAATACACACTTAGAAATATTTCACGTTACTGAAATGTAGGGGGGATAAAAAAGTAGTTTTCCGACTTTATATCATGCAGCATCTACATTTGCTCTTTATAATTCTGAGTTATGTATTTACGCATCTTGGTGTATATAAGTCTAAAGGTGTATGTATTGCAAATTTCCAACTTAAATCACTCAAGGGTTTTCATTTAAATCAATAAGGAGACAAGTAGTTTGCTTTAAAACTCAATCCGAATGAGTTAATGTAACATATAGCACTTGGTGTTATTTTCATTATTATTGTTATTATTATTATTATTATTAATATTATTATTTATAGTACTTGATAAGGAAATATTTTGCATTGTGTATATAATATAAATCACACTCTATGGTATGCAGAATTTAACACGATCACATCTATACTGTTAAATGTGTGTGTCTTTGAATTGCCCAGACAGCTGGGCAGCATTGTGTACGATGTCTGGAAGGAAGTGTCTGAAGGGACATTTCAAGGTGAGGTGTCCTGCTCCAATTCCTTCACTGAAGTCACTAGGTTCTCCTGTTATCCGACAGATGCCTGAGTCTAATTTACATGTACACCCCTCAGAAAATGTCCATAGGAAATTAAAAGCACACACGCCTGATCACCTCATAGAGGTCAAATGCAAGTCACAAGCCCAGACATCCTATGCCAATTGCAGGATGCAGCTTATGCTTGGTGGCGTGCGCAGGGTAGATTCAGAGGAGACAGAAGCACAACCCGGCAATAAGAATAAAGTCTCATACTTTACAGTTGATGTTGACAGTCAATATAGCAAAAATAATCAGTAACAAAACAGAAAATCACTCTTTTTGCAGTATATGTTCCGCCTCACTGCACAACCTAGTGGGCTGCAACAAATGATATCCCAGAGAAGTCATACTCCTGCACTGCAGGTGATAAGAATTGTCATTTTCTCAATATACCACAGCTTGATGCCTCCCTCTACTGGAACTTCAAAGACTGGCAAATTATGACTCATTTAATATCCTAAAAAGCAACCCTAATATCTCACAAAGGTACGTCCTGCATATACAGTGAGCATATAGTTTCAAATGGGTGCAACGGGGTGCAAAAATAAAAAAGAAAGTTCAATGAAGGCTGGTACACATTATGCATACCCGTTACGGTCATTTTATTTTGGCACACTGCCTAAAGGCTGATGGCATAGCCACACAAAACTTCACAAGTGCTTGCCCTGTGCACCATTGAGGCGCCTGGTACTGTTACACTTGCTGCAGCATGCTCAATACGGCTCTGCCTGTCAATAAATCTCAGCACAGCTCTCCAAGACAGCACATGCTGCAATGTACAGCATTGTATTCAAGAAAGCGGATGTCTCAGCAGAAAAAAGAAAGGAGAACAGGCAAACCAGGGGGACAGGGACACGGGAACACGAGCCATGCACAAGGCTGTGCCTGCTAATACACCACTAGCATTGCATGGAAGAAATCCTAATTGCTGTGATCATTAAAGGATGCACTAAACGCAGATTCAGCACCAGGCAAGATGGGACAGCTCCCTACCCCTACGACTGGACAGGGTATGTGAACTAAGGAGTAAAGACAAATGAAAATGATTAGTCTGTACCTTCTCTTGTTGAGCAGAAACGAGATCCTGCAGTTTTCCTGTCCTTTCAGTAACAACTCTGCACCATGGAAGGAAAAGCTCAGCCCCCCTCCCCCTAGAGTATCCTTTTTTTTCTGTAGCACAGTCTCCTCCTCCCCTAGTCCATGTGTGCTCTCAACAAGAACTGCAGCCGCTGCTGAAGGGCATTCAGGGAAGAGATGGTTTCATGAAGTTACTGTATATACTGCTTAATAATGGCCAGATATCACAAGGGCAAATGGACAGGGTGCACGGGGGACATGCATGAGAAATATAGGCAAGCTGACACATAGAGAGAGAGCAATTAAAGCAGAAGAGGATCAATAACCTTCCTTTTTTTTCCCTCTTACATCATTTTTTTTTATCACAGGATTTCCGCACCATCCCACTCAGAGCAATGTTTATGTGATCCCTCCTATTCAGCAAGTCACTTATTAGACTATTCGGCTTATATGCTCGATATGTCACTGTGTGTAAATATAAACCCTGAGTGTTGTGGCCACTCCTTTCTGCTGGTATAACATAATGCAGTTTGAATGTTATTTTATAGGGATATTGGCTGTTGTAGCACTACAGGGAAATCTGGTAATGCATACAGTCTGTGTACTCACCGGTAATAAATGGCATATAGAAAAAAGCCGAAAAGCAAATATTTGTCCTGCAGTAATCCATACTTTAACTTATACCGACGCATGACAGCCCAGACACCAAGACATAGCATGACCTTTGCGGAACAACTTCACTTGACCTATCTTCCATTTACAGCAGCGATGGATATTTAGGGGCCATACAGTATGGCTTCCTTAACAAGGGGCGCATGTTACCAATACAAATCGTTATCATGTCAAACAATACATATATTCAGACAACTATTTCACCAATCATTTTAAGTGTTATTGAACCAGATCTAGACAGCGGAAGTACTGTCATTTCCGCACCCTGGGTGTGGCACATAAATTCTAGACAGAGTGTGCGGACCTGGATTCTGACCCCTGTAAAGGTCATGTGGTGCTCCGTCCAGGTGGTGCATACGCCAGGGATGCAAATAACACAGTAAGGGCTGACTTAAGTACTTACGTACTATCCTGCTCTCAGCATCGCCTTGCGTTTATGCAGGGATGGAGCAAAAAACTTAGGTAGGGTTGTGGATGCCGATCTCCTATGTATGGGGGGAGTGGTCTCCCCCCCTCCCCCTTCATACAGAGTGGTACCTGCATAATGCGGTTACTGCACATTTAACTAAGCAATTCCAGTGTTCAGTTCATTAATTGCTTTAGTTAGGATTCGGTCCAATATTACTGTTTAATAATAAATCGTGTGTCACTTTAGATAATGATTGCCACGCGTGAAAGATAATTCAATCTTGTGTTGCATTATGTTCATTATGTTTATAATACAACTGCACAGGATTTATGGAGTTAACCATCGTTAATGACATCAACCTAAGATGAAATTATAGTGTACTGTTGTATAGTATATCTAAAGCAATCCCTGTAACTGCTAAACCAATCATGCTAAAGATGATCAAAATCCAGAAACCCCAGTTAACATTTGAGCAGGACACACTAATGGTAATAACACTGGTCCCAATGTGATTTTGTCTCTAATAGTGCTAAGCTCACCATTAGCTTCCAACTGTGTCCAAGTATATGAAGGATTTGATGTTGGATAATAAATAAATGAATAACCTTTATATACCATTAATGTACAATCTTAGCTTGTACAGGCTGTGTCACACCTGTCTGGCTTACGTCTAGTTACTATACACATTAGTATTTTTATTTGTAGTGTCCCCTTGAGCATTTATTTATTTTTATCGCCCAGCATAGGCTTTTGTTACTGATGCACTGGGAAAAGACTCAGAGTGGCTCCCTGGATACTCCTGTGTTGAAAGCAGAGAGCACAGCAGACATTTGTCATTTCCTAGGGCAACAACAGTGACATAGATGCATGTCCGAAAAAATAAGTAGTAAGCCAGAAAAAGATGGGCCTCATTTATCAAATGCCATGTGCTGTGCTTTGTCCTTGCATCAGTGGCCCAATCAGCGCACTTTATGGGGCATGCTTACTCGCCATTACAAACCACATAAATGCCTAGACCATTGAAATGTGAAAGACAGAGTTCCCCTCTTATTAATGCGCACTTTCTAGTTTCCTTCTATAATATGGTGATATTTATCTTTATTTGTTGCTTAAAATATTTTCCACAAAAGGAGCCAGTGAAGCACTTTCATAAACCATAACCTCCACTTCTATCATTCATAACAGAGAAGTACCTTGTACAATATCTAGGAACCTATCTTTGTTGTGCTATCCTGCTATGAGTCTGTACACAACCTGATGTTCTCATTTGTGCTGTATTTGTGTCTGGATCATATGTGAACCTTCCACGAATTGTATGCAGGACTGTAGACCCATTACCCTTATCTTTAGGTACCAAATACATACCTAATTGATTGCTTATTAATATGCTAGAGGTAGCAATAACGTATGCAAACTAGAATGTGCATGTGCATAATTGAACTATAGAGATCCGCATCCGAAGTACATTGATGTAACAGGGAACTGGGTATATAAGGTATGCATGGGGGCCAGGTGTAGTATGTAGATAGTACAGTAAAGGCTGATGTAGCACCCCTGTGGGTACTGTAGAAGTAGTTTTAGGATATTTACGTGCAGAATGATGTTGATGAATGGTTTAGTCAGGGGGAGATATACAGAAGGCCTAAATTCACTAAGCAGGGAGATTGCAGGGGAATTGAAACGTGGGATGTTGCCCATAGCAACCAACCAGATTCGACTCACATTCTCCAGTATGTAAAATGAAACTGAGAGCTCGAATCTGATTGGTTTCTATGCGTAATATCCCCACTTTTCAATTTCCCTTCAATCTCCCGGCTTAGTGGATTTATGCATGATGTTTTCCGGCATTAATCTCGAGTCAAGACCATGCCACAAGCATGATTTAAGAAGCTTCAGTGGGGTACAATTTGAGATATTTTGAGGCTGGTCTAGATCAGAGGGGTTAAGTGAGGAGGATGTTATGTGTTGTTTTGGGCAGTTTGGTCTCTGAGAGTCGGGTGAGATGCGCAGTGTTCTGTATAGTGAAGGAGTGATGTGGTTCAGCTCAACACAAGGAAAAGGTGATATAAAGAGGATGGGAATAATAATGTTAGGTCAGATGGCATCAACTTACAAGTTGTATGGGGGTCTGTGTGACCGGGAGAAAGCTCTTTCATGGTCACTTGCCTAATTTGATTAAAAGCATAAATTGAGATTTGAGTATTTATACCTTTAGCAAATAATATAACTTCCACTCAATTCATTGAATAAAGAACAGAAAAAAACCTGTATAGTAGTATTCAGTTTAATATTAGTGTGCTACACTGACATCAGTCATTACGTACTATCCAGCTCTTCACATAAACCTGCATTTAAGAAGTGACGATATGGAAAATATAAGATATGGTTCTCTGTACTGACTCCTGTATGCATTGTGGAAGTGGTCTCCCCCATATGTATGGGAATATGCATAGTGTTAGTGATACTTTTACTAGCAGACTGTGAACATCTAACAAATTCAGTAGTAACTGGAATGACAACTGGAGTCAAATAAAGCTACCCAGAATCCTTGGGAAAATCATGAAAAAGCCACAGTCTTAAGGATTACTGTTATTAAAGTGAATTGTTAGAATACTGAGGTTGAATACTAGGCCATGTTCAATAAATTTGTCTTCAGCATTAATTATTAAACAAAGTTCAAAATGTTAATTATCAAATTATAATGATATTTAATTATTACAGAAACAATCACCCTGACTCATTGCACCAAATGTCAGTAATAAAAGGTTCCTACGGCAGAAAAAAAATGTAGGGATATTCTTTGAGAATGGCTCTCCTCTGAAAATACATAGGAGGTTTCCGTTAAGTTATGTTTCTGGAAATTTCAAGCCACGAAAATCTTTTGGCACCAGTCTTCTGATACTCTTGCATTTGTTTGTCCTTCTTATTGCATTAAGTGATGAAATAATCAATGAATGCGGAGAAGACAGCAACAAGCAACTCATTGCAATTCCATAGGAAGCATTTGAATTGGGGGGGGTTTGAATTTGAGTTGATTAGGTCAAGCTGCGACAAGACTTCTGCAAGGGAGCATAGGTCACAGCATTCAGAGTGGGTCTCAGGCAATTGTGGGAATAATGTCCATGTCCACGCTGCTTACAGAGCACAGAAGTATTGCTACTAATTGCCCTAAACGGTGAACAGTTAATGAACAGTCAGCTTGCAGGAATTACTTAGATGAATTATGCAGACAGGCTTTATGCTGGAACAATGATGAATTATGGAGAGGAGCTGTTATTTGTAACATGGTTGAATTGTGCAGACAGGACAGGGTTGCATAGAGTAGGGAAGGGAATACTACACTGAAAACTGTGCAGGATATCATAAATCCTAACATGTTATTTTAATGATGAGACCAGGGCATTCCTTATCTACGCATTGCCTATTGGGATCTATATGAAGGCTACAGATTATATCCTGCTCCCTGTATTGATCCTCTTGCCATAATATACCTCCAGCTCTGTCTTCCACAATTGTCTTGCTCTGCGGTGGCCTTTTTTTCTATCCCTCTCTAAATAGCCTAGCTCTAGATGTCCCTCCAGTACTGATCTCTCACCTACCCTTTCTGATCCTAGTGGCACCTGGTGGCTTATACCTCTCTCCTCAGCAGTGTTGTCGGAGATATTCACTTTTGTTTCAGGTGAAATAAATAAAAATAAAATAAACAAAAAATATCTATCAACTTTGTTTTAACTATCATAGTCAAAAAGAGAATTTGAATTATAATGTTTTTTTTTTATAACCATTGACAAGCATCTCTCATTGGTAAAGTCTTTCCAGAATGTGAAATCTGAAGACTGCATGGCTTATATTTACTAAGCTGCGTTAACGGAAAAGTGAAGATGTTGCCAATAGCAACCAGATTCTAGGGCCTAAATTTACTAAGCAAGGAGATTGCAGGGAGATTTAAAAGTGGGGATGTTGCCACAGCAACCAATCAGATTCAAGCTTACATTCTCCAGTATGTAAAATGAAACTGATAGCTTGAATCTGCTATGGGCAACATCCCCACTTTTCAATCTCCCTGCATTCTCCCTGCTTAGTAAATTTAGGCCTAGCTCTTAGTTTCCTTTCACATGCTGGATGTCAGCTAGAATCAAATTGGTTGCTATGGGCAACATCTTTACTCTTCCATTCTTGCAGTTTAGTAAATATAGGCTATAGGAAATCTGCTTTCTTTACATTGACTGTATACATCTATGCCCTTTGTGCATTATTATTTCATAATTGTGATATACGAGCTCCAGTGTCCCCTGGATGTCAGCTAGTGAACAATTCCTTTCTAATAATCTCTGCACAAATCTATCCGCAATTGATGTACTTGAGGTTCAAGATTAAAATGGATTTTCTCCAAGGTATTTCATGTTTTGCACTTTATCCTCAATAAATCCCATGGGGTCTTATCATTTGAAATGATCAGCTGGACCTGATCTATCAATGCTTTTACAAGCACTGTTTATTTGACAGTATGTATCTTTAACCCTATTATTCCCAATAGCTAGAATGTATTTTGTGTTTAAGTATTCACCACTGTTATAGAAATACTTTGTGTTTTGTGAATTAATTGATGACTCTGTAAAGACATACGGTATATACAGAACGCATGTCTTCTTGCAACA
This sequence comes from Platyplectrum ornatum, assembly GCA_016617825.1. NCBI lineage: Eukaryota > Metazoa > Chordata > Amphibia > Anura > Limnodynastidae > Platyplectrum > Platyplectrum ornatum. The sequence goes on along the minus strand of JABWIB010000106.1, from coordinate 44,104 downwards.
AATTTTGTATTAGATTATAACTGAAAGGTGGAATTACATATTACATACTAACAATTCCACATATTTGAAAAGAAAGTAGATCAGATTCAACAGGGAAAAGGAACAAAATGCAAAGTGATGAGATATATGGTGAATCTCCAAGCTTCCTGGTTATAATACTTTTTGGTATGCACTGCACTGTATGAACAAAGTTGGACTATTTATATCCTGTTTATTGTCTCTATACTATCATGTTTTACCTGGTATGGTCTCTGCCTATGCTGCTTGAAGAGACTGGGATTTGTAGTTTTACAACCACCATAGTGCCAACGGTTGCCAAAACTCTCTAAGCAATGCAAAATGTCTATGCCACATTGAAAGCAATTAATTGGAATAAAACTTTGTAAAACTTGCCTAGAGACCTAGTGATGTAAAATGTAGTTCACTTAAGTGATTACTTCATTCAGATGTAGTTCATAAAAAACATTAGGGAATAAATTTACTAAGCAGGGAGATGGGAAAAACATTCCCATTTTCAATCTCCCTGCAATATAGCAGCTTATTAAATATAGGCCTAGCTCTTCCAGTTCATTTTGCCATTCTAGTTCATTTTGCTCATGTAGTTCATTTTGTTCATCTAGTTCATTTTTGCTCATATAATTCATTTAGTTCGGCTATTTTATGATTCCTGCATCTGGAAATGAGAAGTGAGTAGTTATTGGAACATCAAAGAGAAACAGTGACCATGTTGCTGCGTCTTTATTCCCTGTCTAGGGGACATGAGGGCTCCACGTCAGTGGTGGTTTCACTCCTGCAGCTCCAATGGGTAATTATGTTGAATTCTTCCCCTAATTTCCACTTCCACTACCCTTCCAATTACCTGGACCTAGGCCTGCCGAGGGACCCACACAGTAACTGCTCTCTAATGAGCATGTTCAGATTGCTTATTACCATATTATTCACAACAGAAAGTATAGCATAGGAAAGACAGAAAAGGTAAGTACGGTATGTTTAAGTTCATTAAAGGGATGGGTTGAGATTTAAAAAGCTGGAGACACGTAAGGGCAGAGATCAGATGGCTGAATACACAATTAGGTCCCTAATGGACACACCCCTTTCCTAACTTATCTTTATTAACCTGCTATGAGGGGAACTCAAGCAGTTGTTGAAGCGGAGCCCAAAATTCCTCTTGGTGGCCCTGGAACTGCCATGTGTACTGTTGGGGTCATGCATAAAACAATCCACATGTTGACCTCTACTTTCTGCACAGCCATTATTTCATCTGAGGTCGGTGTAGGAAGCTCAATCCAGCTCATACTGTACTATTTCCTTAACTCCTTTCACTATACATCCTGCCACCATTGAAAGACACTGCATCTTTAATGATAGCATTTAAGGTGCTCCTGAATTTAGTAAGGTCTGGATTGGCTCCATACAGATTAAGAACCATTGACTTATTTAGCTCTAACTTCTGTTAGAGCAGACATTTAACAAATAGATTGGGAAGAACAATTGGTTGATTTATACTCAATATATGCACAGTTTATAATGTATGGGGTTATTTTGCAGTGCATTTTGATTAATAGGCCATATGACTTTAAAAAAAAGTTTCTAGTTTAAATATCAATATTTAATCAACCCTCTTTGGTGGTCTCTTTACTGGAAATCCTCAACCTTATTAATAATCAATGTCACAACACTGTTATCATTAATTTATATGTTTTCATAAAGCTCTAGACAGTTGAGGAATAAAGAATAAAAAAGCCTGGCAGAACATACAGAAATAATCCAATTCCCTCCCCTCCAAAAGAAAAATATGTCATTGATGAGGCCCCTTCTAATTGTTTTTGGCCTTTTAAAACCTAGTTCTACCTCTGCAGGTGGAGCACATAGGAAATGTAGCTACCATCCATATGTATGCTGGGGATGTGGTTCTCCAGTGTGAACATCCATATTTTGACAGGGCACGAAGAATACAAAGTGGGTGTGACATTGAATGAGGATGACCTATCCTAAGCCTCAACCAAACCCTTCCCTCCCTGCAACCTAACCATAACTTACCCTTTCTATGAACTGTTCAAATCATGCGACCTAACACATTTACGCTCCCATTTTATTAACTCTTCCTTCCCCACTGCCTAACCCATCACCTTCCTCTTCTACAATCCACCCTTCCCCCAGGGTCTGGCTGTAAAATTTTGGCCTGGGGGAAGCCCACAACAGTGACCCATAAGTAACATATACATATTTACATATAAATATAATGAAATAAAAGCACAGAGGGAGCGCAACATAGTGCATTAAAATTATCTTTTAATCTGGATTATCAAACAAATTCATCCAATAGTGAGTTAAAAATAGTCATATAAAACAATGATCCAGTGGTTATATCACCGAACCGTAGCTGTAGAAGGTGTCCCTTCTCCAGAGATCCTTATTGTATGGCACACTATCTCTTTAAGTGTGTTTAGCTCCTCTAAAATTGGCGTGTTTGATTTGAGATAGATATATATATATATATATATATATATA
>JABWIB010000106.1:3765-29047 GCA_016617825.1 Platyplectrum ornatum | reverse complement strand
CATGACGATTTTACTGAAAATCGTCAGTGTATACGTCAGTTTAGTGCAATATCACCTGACGAATACCCGTTTTTTCGTCAATGGGATATTGTCAGCATTCATCAGCCATTACATATCATCAATAGAATTCGTCACTTACTGAATACTATACATCACCAGTCATTGACGATTTCAGATCACTGACAAATGCTGACGATATGAAATCTCAGCAGAAATCGTCAGTTAGTGAATTCCCCCCCTCGTCCGATGACATACTGCCGACTACGCCAAATGAAAGGGGTCACTTACCTGACACCTTGTAATGGAGCAACGTGTTCCACTTATCTCTGTCAAACTGTTCCGGAGTTTCACTTACCTGTGACCGCCTCTAGCCGCTCAGGACCCGTCCGACTCAGAGAATGAGGAAAGGAAATGGGGAACACAGAGTGGGAGGGGCAAGAAGGACCAGAGGGGAAGGAGGGGAAGAGCGGAAAAAGAAGGGGAATGTCCGACCCTCTCCTGCTGTAGCAGGTCGACACCATAAGGCTTCCTGCTGGGAGGGGTTCCAGTAACTGTGGCCACAGGACCTGAACCACGCTGCACAGTGACCCTTTGACCACTGATGTCAAGGGTCACCGCCTTAGGAGAAGAGAGAGAGAGGATATGGGAGGGAGGGAAACCTGTGGCTCACCTGAAACACTCCTGACAGCGAACCTACAAGATACTAAGGGTACTAACCATAACTACACAAAATGGAACCTGTAGATAATGCTCAACTTACCCATATGGCCTCCCGGCGAAGTCCCCGAACTTCCATGGAACTGAAATCTGAACTCTAGTCTATCCTATGCCTAACACTTAAACTTACCCTATGCTACGCGCTACACGCCTGCTAATCTGGATGTCTTACACTATACTATGGCGATACGCTGCCTAAACTCTAAGCCGCAGCGCGCAACCTTAGCTACTCTAGCGCAGAAATGCACCTGCTATACACAACAACTCTAACAAAATAACAACATTAACAAGGATAACAACAATGACACTTTTGCTTATCTAAGGTAATCACAACACACACAGCTAACTAGTTTATTATTGCAGAAGGAGCTAGTCTACAGAAACAAACTATACGGTAACAACTCCCTGTGAGACTATGGGGGTGTATGTCTTGGATACCGCTAAGGTGAGCAACCAGGACCCGTTGATCCCACCCCTGTTGCAGGTACTATAGAGATGAGGCCTATATGCAGAACCTGCAGCTGTGTTGGGGCCTTATATGCAGAGCCTGCAGCTGTGTTGGGGCCTTATATGCCGAGCCTGCAGCGGTTCCCCCGTGTGGTGCAGCTGTCTACAGTCAGCCGGTACCTGCTTACTTACCCAAGCAGGTGCCTACCTGACACTTACCCACCGCGCAGGAATCAGGGACCCCTTCTTCTGGAACCTTCTGCCGCTGCTCTCCTCTTCTGGGTGGTGCCAGTCGGCTCACCCACTGCCACCAGCCTCCGTCTTCTGGCCTCTTCTGGCTTCCAGCGCTGATCCCGGCGTCTTCTTTCTTCGGCCTCTTCTGACCTCCAGCGCTGACCCCGGCGTCAGGGATAAAGCTGGCTCCCGCGGCAGCCCCCTTTAAGACAGTAGTCGGGGGTGGGGCAGGGGACGCACTGTGCGTCCCCTGTGTCGCAGCCGTTGCCAGTCATTGGCTCAAGGCTGCCTGCTGACTGCCGTCCTCCTCTTGGTACCCTGCGAACCCTGGAAGTCTCGCTGGGGTACCAGTGGGTTCCAGCCCTGCACCAGAGGTCCGTGGAGTGGTTAGGCACTGCGCCACATTAATATACATACTATATATGTCTTTATGTGGCTGTAAATTAATATGAAAATACACTGCCAAAAACTTACATTTTTCACATTTTGCAGTAAGTACTGCAAAGATTACAATTATCATGTTTAAAGTTATACATTCAAGTCACGCTCCTTGTAATCAGACCATATGTGCTACTCAAACCCTTAACAGAAAGATTTCTTTATTTTACTTGAGTCATTTTTCTAGCATTTAACACTTTGAGGAAAAATAAAACTATATATATATTAGAAATGTGTGCCTGGTATTTTGGGGGGTTTTGGTTTTGGATCTGTATCTTCCTTTTGTGTTTTTGGATCTGGATTTGTTTTGGCACAACCACCCTTGTGGGATTTGGTTTTGGTTTTGGATCTGTATTTTTTTTTCCAAAAAATGATAAAAATAGCTAAAATTGCAGAATTAGTGGCTGTTTTGTTCCTCCTTTCTCCCACAGGTCTCCCACTCTCTCAGCTCTCCCACAACTCTCCCTCTTCCACATCTCTCCAACTTCCACAGCTCTACCTCTTCTACAAGTCTCCTACTTCCACTGATCTCCCTCTACCACAAGTCTCCCACTCTCTCAGTTCTCCCACAGGTCTCCCACTTCCATAGATCTCCCTCTACCACAAGTCTCCCATGCTCTCAGCTCTTCCACAGGTCTCCCACTCCCTCAGGCAAGACAGTGGAGTGGAGCAGTGTCCATTAACTTTCCCCTAGGAGTTTATAGATGAAGCACACCAGGGGGGGAATTCACTAACTGACGAATTTAAGAATTCGTCAGTGGGTATTCACTAATTGACGAATGTGTATTGTGTTTTTTTGATTGACGTTTACAGATCGTCAATGGGATATCGTGGTGACGAATTTTGCCATACAATGGATACAAAAATGGAATTCACTAACTGATGAATATTGTATTCACCCACACATCGTCATGACGAATTGTAAAATTCGTCAAAAGGCCATTTGTCAGCAGAGAGTGGAGAATTCCATAGGAGCACTATAGAAAACCACTCATACAGCACTGAAAGCATGTTTGCCCATTCATAAAAATGGAAGCTACAACAGTCACTAATACATATCCCACTCTCAATTGCAACCACAAACCACTCTCCCGAACTCAGCAACTTAAAAATACTTCTGATGAAATTGCCCTGGCTAAATTTAATAATGTTATTCACACATAAATATTATGTGTCATAAATTGCACTCCATTAACAAAAATTACTAGTAACCAGACTTCAAATTGGGCATGGGGATTTCACTATGAGAATTAGTCATGACGTATTTACTGAAAATCGTTAGTGTATCCATCAGTTTAGTGCAATATCACCTGACGAATACCCGTTTTTCGTCAATGGGATATCGTCAGCATTCGTCAGCCATTACAATTCGTCAATACAATTCGTCACTTACTGAATACTATACATCACCAGTCATTGACGAATTTATATCACTGACGAAATGAATTCTCTGCACAATTCGTCAGTTAGTGAATTCCCCCCCAGGTTCCTACCTGATACACATCTGGTAATTAGTAATGGCGGATTCAGGACAGTTGGCCCCTGTTAGGAATTCACACCCTGGGGAATGTACTTTTCCTGGAGGGGATTTAAAATGTTCTTTAGTAGATGTCACATATAGAACATAGAATAAGTGTTTAAAGGGATGTTAACCTATATACTATGTCAATGCACTGATTTCAGGAAAGTTCTTTATTGTTAATTAAAAAAAAACTGTCAACCAAAAACCCAAGACAAGAAACCGGTGCTTGACTTTAATCAGTAATAATATATATATATATATATATATATATATATATATATATGTTTGCTATGGGCAACATCGGCACATTTCAATCTCCCTGCTCCCTGGAAATTTAGATCCAGATCTGAGATGGTGCAGGATTTTAGAGCAAGAGCAGGGAACTGCTACTGTGCTCGCAGCTTCACTATAATAACCACTTTCTGGTTTAAATCTAATTGAACTCACTTTCCACTAGTGCATACCCCCCAAATATCCAGATTTTAGCGGGACAGGCACGCTTTTGGGGGACTGTCCCACTGTCCCTCCCTTCTAACAGTTCGTCCTGCTACGGGGACAATCTGGCAGGAAATTTTTTTTCCAGTTTGCCGCGATCGCAGACAATTGCAGTCGGAAAAGGGCTTTGGTGCGTCAGGGTCGGGCTTTGGTGCGCCAGGGAGCGGGCTTTGGCCGGGGCAGGGGACGGAACATGTCTGTCCCGCTCTCTCCCCGGCAAATGTTGGGAGGTATGCTAGAGCATGGATCAGCTACATTGCATCCATTTTTCTGTGCTCACTCTTGCTCTGCACATCAGCACTGCTAATTCACAAAGCACTGATCATGAAATGATCTAGTAATAATGATAGAATAATGAAAAAAGACCACGGTAAGATGAAGGTATACAACAATGGCAATGGAGCTTTGCAATAACATAAAATCATAGAATATGGCTTAAAACAGGAGAATTAGAGAATATAGGTTCATCAGAATCATACCCTCCAGCTGTAACCTATTCAGCTTGTATAGTACTGTGAATGGCACTGTTAGTGCTGGCCCCGTAGTTTACTCCCCCATACTCATCTTCTTGCTGCATCGGTATAGAAGCATTGTGGAAGTGAATGGCTTTTATAATAAAGTGCAATATGAGATGTTTAACCTTGCAAGCCCTTCACTTAGCCTCCAAGGTTTATCAGAATAACAGTTGCTCTTGAAACACAAATTGATAACAGTTACGTAAGTAAGATACTTTCTTAAATATTTTATAATGCACAAAGTGTCACAAAAATGCAATGAAAACCTTATTTCCTGTTGTTGTGTCACCTGTGAAATGTTTGAATACAGATGCTTCACATGGTCATCCCCATTATAGTCTTTGAAGCTGTGGCGTGGAACTGTTGTTTCTCCAGCCGAGAGAAAATGAGACAGACGTAAAAACATGATTGTGTGCACAAACTTTTTAATAACAAGAAACCTATTTAAAATAACACACAAAAAGAGGTCAATAAAACACTCAGTTCCAATAAAAGTCAGCCTGTGTTAAGAATGTGTCCATACACTAAATGCATGTTGTTCAATATCATCTATACATGTTTATGGTACATATATGTCCATAACACAAACTGACTTTTATTGTAAATTATTGTTTTATGGATCTCTGTGTGAGAGTCGTTTCAGACCGATTTCTTGTCTTATTGAGAACATAATGCATAAGATTGTTTGTCTATGTCTGTCTCATGTTCTCAAAGGATGTGGTGTACATGCTATCACATGTGAAACATGGAGAAAGGAGAAGCAACAAGCAACTCTTGGGAAACAGGAGATTTTCTGCAATGGGAATTTTAATGGACTGTTCTGTACCTTTTATAGAATAAAAGAAAGAAACCAACCAACCACATTATATATACTCGGAGCCTACTGTCTTGTTTCCATGCACTTTGTTGTATTAAATTACTTGCTCTTTGCTTTGCAAGCCGTTGGCAACATCCCCACTTTCCAATCTCACTGCAATCTCACCGCATAGTAAATACACCCCAAGAGGGGGTGTATTTTGCTGACTGGTGTCACTTTGCAGTTACTCGGAAACACTTACCAGGGGAATTCATTCTGTATATCACTTGAGAATTAGCCCTACAGTACCCGGTAATTAAACCATGCCATTTCAGTTAATTAACTCTGCAGCATTTAGTAAACTACCTTGACATACTTGTTGGCTTAACCTCTTCATCACCTGTCTAAAAGTATCTTGATCTTACAATGTTTGTATTTAAAGTATTTATAATTTTGTGTTTTTGTATTTCTTCCTCTCTTGTCTTAAGTTTGTTGGACCTGATTCTCAGTTTTAGTTTGACGCAATGTGCTGCTGCAGGAAGCGCACCTCTGTATAGGACGCATGGAAAAAATGGAAGCCTTGCCCCTGCCCTACTGTCACACCTGCATGCGAAGAAGTTGCAGCTTGAGAGAAAGTAAAAACAAAATGTAATTAAAAACAAAAATATATATATTTTCTTAAAAATATTAATTGAAAAAATATAATAAATATAATATATACAGTATGTATAAAATATAATATGCACCATTTCTGAGATGACCCCGATGCTGCAGTGAAATTTTTTCCAGCCAGATGCACAGCTCTGTATTTCTGTATGTTGAAAGTAACAGTTTTTTTGGGATGCTGCTCACTTACTGCTCACTTTCTGAGACAGAGATGGTGCAAATCATAGATACAGGTCATTTTCACAAGATAAACTAAATGTTTTATAAGGTTAAATATAAAAAAAAATTATTTTCATTTTAATAAATATTAGTGTTTAAAGAGTGTGAGAGTGTGATTTTTCTTTTTATCAATAAATTAATTGATAACATTTTTAATGCTGTAAAACCAAGCATACAAAAACCATTTAAATGTTAGTAAAACCACATTCACAGATGACTGAACTGCCCGGGTAGTGCACTTTGTGGGAACGGGCGCTGTTTACCCAGGCAGCTCTACTATCTGGGCCAAAAGCAAGGTTTTACCCTGCTTGGTCCCAGGTAGTTTCCAGTGTGAACAGACAGGGTCACAAGAAGTTCATTTCATGCAGACATCATCACATGAACAATGTCTGCACTGCTCCCCCTGAAGCGTGCACTGTACTAACGAGAGCTGTGTCTCCCGAAGCACAAAACTGAACTTGATCAGTGTTATGCTTTGGGAGATACAGCCCCCGTTAGTACTTACTATTCCCCTGTAATAAAATGTGCGTCCCCTGTGAACCCTGTACTAAAATAGAAAAAGCTAAAAGTACTTGTTTTATTATTTTCTCATAATTTTTTTTATTAATTATTATTTATTTATTATTATTTAATAAATATTTAATAATTGTTATTATTATATTTTTATTATTATTTTTATATATTTTTAAATAATAATTTTAATATTGTTTTAAATAAGATTTTATTATTTTTTAAAAATATATTGTATAATATTTTTACATGCATTTTTATATGATTTTTATAAAAATATTTTCTGCAATGTTATTTGTAATTTATTTTGCATTTTTATATGATTTTTATAAAAATATTTTCTGCAATGTTATTTGTAATTTATTTTTTTTTTAGAAATTTTTACTTTTTTGTAATAGGTTTTATTTAATTAATTTTTACTTTCCTTTTTATTTTCTTTTAATTAAAAAAAATTTGTATCATTCATTTTAGATATTTTATATTTATTTTTGTGACATCACTTTTGACAGCCAATCACGGTTGTATATGAGGGCGAAACTCATGTTTCATCTAATTTCCCTGGTTCAGTGTGAACGGTGTTGACCAGAGTAGTTTGTGGATTACCAGGGTATTTTAGCAGTGTGAACTATTGACCAGGGTAATGCTGGGTACACATCAGAAAGATCATCTACGGCTCTGACAGCAGGGAAAAAGACTGCTCATCCTATCTAGGGGTACCTGTTTCTACAGGAAAACTTTACCTTTCAACTCTAATTTTTTTCAACAGTTTATACTTGCCTCCCCCTGCAGTTCAATGTTTGGTTTTGGCCAGGTCTACACCTAAAAACAGGTCTCCCAAACTCTGCATCAGCCCCAAGGCATTATCCTGTTTCATAGTTTCTTATTTTTCCACTCAGCTTCATTNATTTTTTCCTACTTAACCTGTCCCTTTCAAAGTTCCACTGTGTTACAAATGTCCTTTCCCTTTCTCCTTCCTCGAGTCAAGACGTTAGTCTTGATTAACTGCTTTCTTCTCCTCTTTTATGGTACTGAACCCTACTTTTATGTATCATTGTATTGCCCTGTTACCAATTCATTTACTTTGTATGTTGTTTTGTTCTATACTATCCTCTGTTATAACATTCACCTTATGTGTCTCTAAACAGCACTATGGACACCTTGATGCACCCTCTAAATAAATGATATTAATAATAGCAAGAAAGTTTCCTGCATTGTTAAACTTGGTTATAGTACTAAAAAAATAATGGTGTGAAATTAACAAAATGTGCTGTTTGGTGTTTCAGTCTAATAGTAATAGGATAATTATGTTAACATTGCAAGAATCATCAAGAGGCAAAGTTAAGATGCATTAGTCATAACACATAAATCACTGTTCGCTAAGAAACATCTTCAAAACAAATATAAATGACCACTTTATCATGTAACTTTCTAGCCCCGTGTTTTCCTGAATTTGTTTCTCTCTTCTGGTAATGTAATTAGTGAAGCTTGAAAGCAAACCATATGGCTTTCCGTGAAACAATATTTACACATGAACAATAATTGTGTAATTGGAAAGTTGTCTTGAGTAACATGAAATCAGTAGTGAACTGGTACATTGCCTCTGTCACACAAATAAGTACAGTTTTTTTCACACAATAATATGTATTTAATATAATTTCACACAGTATTATGTTCACACAATAATAATTGACTTAAATATAGCTTCATGTATTTCACAATTAGAAATAAAAAAAACCTTTAAATGACAAAGGCATACATTTACATAGAACTTTATTGTTTAATAAGTGATGCTGAACCAGGTTCTCTTTTCACAGAGATAGTGGCAGCATTGTTCATTAAATTTACATTACATTTATGATAACTCTCCTGTCCTGAGAGGTCCCACCATGGTCTGCTCAGACTTCATAGGACTTGTGTTACTGCACAGGACTCTTCAGAGATCAGCGCTTCCTTCCATTCAGGTAAGTGTAACTCTTTTACATTTCCCCCCACAGTGGTGTTTCTTCTTCATATGAACAAGAAACACAGCAGATTGTTTTTACAGATATTTACAGATGCATTGCTGTACTCCAGTTCTATATTTTGTGGACGGTCCAGTTGTGGTGCGCTAATGTCTGCTAGAGGCCTGTGAGCAGGGACTAGTTATCAATGCCAGGGATTGTGGAGTGTGTCCAAGCCATTTCTTAATGCCTATGGCGTACACCCATAGGTGTACACCCTTTTTCTTATATCTACATAACTACTACTAATATGTTCAACAGGCTTGGCTTCCAGGCTTATAAAAAGCTCATGAACATGCTGACTTCTAGTATATTCTTCTAAACATGCCACATTGACAAGGAACCATTTCACATCTAGTGTATATGGAGTTTATATTGTATACTGTTTACTGGAAATAGTATATAAAATCCGAGGAAGGGGCCACACCACTTATTTCCTTGAATAATTTAGATTCTTGAGTGAGTTCTTCTAAACACAATCTGATATCTATTTGGCAAACACAACATTCACTGTACCCTAAGGCAACTAAGGGTCCCTGCTGGGAGCTATTAGCAGCAACTTGTATTGACTATAAGAAGATCCATTACTAGTCCTTCATTGAACTACAGTTAAATAACAGAGTATGGGAAAAGACGGATATTTAACTTTTACAGGAATGGCAGACCTAGCCCCGCGCCCCCTGCAAGTGAATGACCCGCAGCCTGACGTCATCGCATCACGTACCGCCGCGAGGGGATGGCGTCACGCCGCTTCCAAACCACCGCCGAGGGCGGCAGAGTGGTACCGTCCACCCTCCCGGTTTTGAATTATCAGTTTTTTACACACTTTTCTAAAAANTTTTTTTTTTTCCCTGCCTCGCTGACCCCCCAGGTTACACCATGGTTTCACTGAGGTCTACACTTGCACCAATTGTGCCCTTACTCTCAAATGCTGGATTCTTTCTTTATCCCTAGGTAGGTTGCAGTCAAATGCTCTTTTCCTTGCACTGTCTAATGTATTTGCTAATCAGAATTGTCTAAATGAGATCTCACAGCCCATACATTGTATACAACATTAATTGCAATGATATGCACAGTTAAGGCCGATACATTTTTAACCCTATCTTCTGTAGTATCGTCTTGTTATAAGACCCTCCTCACTATTAAGGTAAACTCTCTGAAGCACAATATCAAATATATCAACTCCCTGGAAGCCAAGCTTAATTCTTTCCATGATTTGTAGAATAACTCTAGGCTCAATGTTGCGTATGTTNCACACATCGCCTCTCCTTGTCGGGGAACTTTCACCGTCTCTGTAACCAGCCACCTTGCTATAGTGCCACAGTCTTATAAGCAGCATAATAACTCAACGATGCTGCACTCACTGACAGAGTCTAAGTACACAAAGCACATGCATGAACATAAGTTCTCCTTCCTCTGCTCAAGATGGATTCCATTAATATGGCAACTGCTTTGTCAACAACTGTTAAGCATCTTAGATGTTACATAAGATACTGACATGTTCACAGCAGGGGGGCAGTATGGATTTACTTATATTTGCAGGCCAGAATTTAAATTTGATCACTATCTTGATATTTGAGAGATTGGCCTAATCCCAAATGTATCTTCAGTGGCTGTAATTGTACACTGCAAAGCGCAGTTTGCAATTGATTTCAAACAACGGATCGCAATAGGTAAGTGGTTTGCCACTAAATAGGTGTACATTTCACGAACCTGAGCCATCAAAATCAAATGGTAAGGCAGCTGTCAAGTTAAAATAAAGAATCAATGCAAAAGTAAAAAATCCCTAAAAAAAAAAAGCTGACAGTGACAATATATTACATACAATGCAGCGAGGTGGCCAACTCTCCCTAAAATCTCCAGGAGACTATCGAACACCAGGCAAATCGCCTGGGTTAGGTTGGGCTGAGGCAGTGAGTTAATATAAATTAACCCCAACTGTTATGAAGAATGGGCAGGGCTTGATTTCATGATGCCTCATCCGACCATAGTACATGAATGGTTTACAGTTCAAGGGGAGGTGCTTCAGGTGTGATTTGCATAACTAAGTCCCACCCCCATGCTGTCAGATTTTGTGTTCTCCCAGGAGGGAGGAACCAAATAACGTAAACCTTGCACAGACTTATGGAAAGCCGTAGTACACTGGAGAAACACACCAACGAAGGGTATGGAGTGTACTCCATGTGAAGAAGACTTAAGTCATCCCTACTAGTTGGCAACACATTACTGCAACAGATTGTAATAGAGGGCATACCGGAGTAAAAGACCACGTCATCATACCCAGGGCCGGCGCACCCATTAGGCGACTTTAGGCGGCAACAGGGCAGGAATTTAAAAAAATAATAATAAAAAAATAGTAAAAAAAATTTTATTAACCTTCAGGAGGGCGGACGGCATGATTTCTACATCACAGCCCCGCTCCTTGATGTTTTTACCGTATGGTGACGTCACAACGCCACGGTCCGGAGGACCTGCCTAGGACGCCCACAGACCTAGCACCGGCCCNGGTCATACCAGAAAGCTTTCATAACAAAAGGATGGAGCATTCAACTATGGTGGAGAGAAGTCCTCATAACCCATCAGTTCTTCCTCAGTGCACCTATCAAAGCTACAAACCCCATGCCCAGACTTGTTTTATAATACACAAAACCTGGAGATTACAGATATTGAACCAAATTCAGACCTCCACACAGGTAGCTGAGTTTTGATACTGGATCCCTGCTTCATCCAAACATCTGGGTGAGGGGATTTCCACCAACTGATCCCTGCCCCAACCGTATGACAGTATAGATGTTAGAGTTTAGATACCATTTAATACAATACACACACATATATATATATATATATATATATATATATATATATATATATATATATATATATATATATTTATTATATAACTTAATAATTAATATAGTTAATAAAATAACCTCAAAAGGAATCTAAGGAATACAACTGTAAAACAAAAAAAAACAAATGAAATATTATGAACTGTGAATTTTGTGTTGACTGATGATATAATAATAAACCTTATGAATTGATATCACCCACTTTTCCAAATCAAAATAAATAGCGCATTCTCTATTTAAACATTTGCAGCAGTTTAAAGATGAGCATGTTCCGACACTAGTATTGTAATGTATTAGACATCCACAGAGGGATATTAACGATGAACATTTACTTTCATTCCGTGCTCAAAGCCTATGCTGCTCAGATGAAGATGAAAATGAAAATGTTATCACCAAGCTACTGGCAAAATATGATATATGTGTTAAGATAACCTCACATTGCTGAGAACACTGAACACGAGGAAAAAACAATGCTAGTACCAGCAATAAGGAAACAAAGAAAAGTAGAGCTGATGAATACTCATTTATCTTATTTATTCCTACAAAACAAAAAAATGAATGGCAAACTATAATGGCATATGTGCGGTTTAACACTCTGTGCTTGCAGATTCCTGTGGTCAGTCTTCACACAGTTAAATGATACAAGACATTCTGGGCCTGATCCAGAAGTGATAGTAAGCCTTATGGCATGACATATTTCAGTGTTCTTTTCCACTGTTCATGTACAGATATGAATGCATGCTATTAAAAGTGTTCCAGACATGAATGCAACCCGATGCATAACCTCTTGCATTTTTAGGAGCGTTTCATGGAGAGAAATGGGTCATAGATGATAAATTTTAAAAGCTGCTTGCAATTTATTATCAATCCAATAGTAGTTATTTGGTAAGGTCTGCAATGTCGCAGAAATCCGCCATTATATCTTCCTAAACTTATGCTCTAGTCGACATAAACAAAGGGGAACAGAAAAAATCATATCAGTTCATTAACCTTATTGGTTTCAATGTGTAAATATTGCCCCTGTTTGGAGTTCCCAATGGAAAAGACACAAAAGTTAGTAATTAAAATATAAAATTTAATAAAGAATTAAAAAGACACTAGAATAAAAAACATAATGAGGATAATGCAAAAACATTCTAAAAACACGAAGACATACATAGTTTTAGAATACTTCCCCCCGACTTTGAATCCCTGTATCGAGTAAATGTTATGCTGGCCATACACTATGCAATAAATTGTTCCAATCGACCAGCTTTTGTCAAGAGTGGGCAAAACCATGTTGTATTGCAGGGGAGTTAAATTGAATTAGTTGCAATCAGTATTACAGGTGAGAGATGATGTTTCCTAGCACAAGTCTAATAACAGTGTAACAGTAATGCTGGTTTTAAATCTAAAACAGAAAGAAAGAAAGCACATACTTGTAGTAGTTCAGACAGCATCAGGGGGGAAATAAAAGGGATCATATTTACCAAGGCCTGGGCCTACAAGGGGACCGTGATAGACTGATGTTTTTTTCGCCCTCATCAACTATGTTACTCTGTATGTTAACTATGGTATATGGACTGATGAAGAACTAAGATCTATGTTGCTTCCTTTGATAAAATGATTATTTGTGATGAGTAGGGAAGAATTTGGTATCAATAACATGTTAACCCTTCTATTTTTGGTGACTATTTTCTGAGTAATTACCTGATGCCCTCTATTAACAAAGACACTAAAAAGAGACAATTAGTATGATGAAGATGGTGCATGGTTAGACCGGAATTGGAGATGGGAGTCAAGAACTGAAAATTAATGAGGGTGGAACATAGACAGTGACATTGATTGAAAAGAATTAGCAACCACTATACACTGTATGCTAAATAAACCAGTAAAGATTTTTTAACAACCCTATTGTATCCACACCACGGATAGAAGATATCACACTGTAGCTCCATATGAGAAAAATGACGCTTGTTTTATTGCTAGGAAATGCATACACAAATATGTTTGTAGAGCAAGAAAGTAAAATGTGAGAAATGTGTCAGTTTGTTAATAACAGCCTTATGCTAATTAGCACATTAATAAATTGCACATAACACTCTATAAATTGTTATAGTGAAATAAAAAACCAAGTTGAAAAGTGAGTGGTGGGTAAATTTTTTTTAATTATATATGTATAATCAGGACTCAAAGTGGGGGTGTATACGAGGGTATGCGATATGTCACTTCTCACACTCATTTAATTAAGAAACTATAAATTTCCATTGACATTTATTATTTTCTATCTGTCCATACCACCATTTTAATCACTGTGTATAATACATGTGTATGGGTGGGTAGATAAAGAAAAGTAAAAATCTGGGGCGTTACCTGCGAAGGGAGCGGGCATGTGCATCCTGAGCTTCTGCTGCTCACTGCTGCGATCACTATTGCTCTGGACCTGGGACCTTGTTTCCCCCTGTATTTACCTCCTTGCACCACCATTGCTCTGTCTCAGTGCCTTGCCAGTGGAGATCATCGGGTGTACCGTGCCTACCCATCTCTTCAGGTTTGCGGCCTAACACGCCACAGAGGCCTGGTGCTCTGCTTCCTCAGACACTGACATTGTGGTGCTGCCCTCCCTGACTATATTGTGGCTTCTGCTTGCACCTTTCCCTCCTGCTGCATCTCTACAATGGCAGCCACCTCATACCGTGGCTCCCCCTCCCACTGGATTACCTGCCATTCCTGCATTTTTACCTATGTCTACTCCCCATGATTGAGGCAGAAGTTTGTGCATTTTGTGGCGGAATACTGGTTAAGGCCTGGTTGAGAATGTGGTTGAAAAGCATATCAAAGTTGGCCGATATACTGCCCAAGTGGACGGAGATACTCCCCAAATGTTGTCCCATCATTGAAAAAAAGTCTTGCTGACTGACTACGAGGGTTATGATGTCTTGCAATTTTTCATGGGAACTCATTTCTGATCGTTGAGTTTCTAGTGTTGAATGAGGCACAACTTCAACGGGCGCCAGCGGATCTTCAACATTGTCATTTGTTGGCTGAACCATAGGGTCTTCAACATCCTCTGTTATGACATCATCATCCCAATCTGGAGAACATAAAATGTGCATGTCAAACTACACGTCCTTGTGTCTAGGCCAACGCAATGTAGGTTGATGGGTTTCCTGATTTGCCCCCTAAGGTTTAATTCAGTATTTGTGTAAGGATGTGGGATATTGTAGTAAGTTAAATTATGGTAATGAATGACATTTGTATATGTTTGTAGCATATCATGTTTTTGACATTACACGCAATACACATTATCTAGTCACATTCGTATATACAGATTTATATATAGTCAAATACATTTATATATATATATATTTTTTTAATTACATAAACTTTTTTTATTTATATGGATTTAAATAACTTGTTTGATCCTTTTCTGTCTAAAAATATGCACAATAAATAGCTAATATACTGCTCATTCTCCACACAATCATACATGCTTTGGAAAGCACCCATCGTAAAAACCATCGTCAGCTACAGATATGTGGTGGTATAAATAATCTTTTACATTGTTACACTATTGTATGTTAATGTAACTTTTACAAACTTTTTGTTCACACAGTAAAAATGTGGTAGGAGTGGCAACATCCTAACAATGGACATACCAGGTTGTGGCTCCTGTAACAAATGTGGAGGTGGACCACTTGCCGAATCCTGCTCACTGACCCCCAGGGCCTCATGAATGGTGACAGCTGGCAACCGTAAATTTTCAATGTCGCTGGCAGTGACTCATTGGGATACTCAGCTCTGAAATTATGTTGGTCACACAGCTTGTGTTTTAGACGACTTTTGAAGTCTTGCCACCTAACAAAGATACTGTGTTTTCAACAGTTTATATGTGACACATTTTTATGATTCTTTTTTTTTTTAAACCAACTGGACTGCTTTATGGATTTGATTGTTTTACACCAACCATCAGCATGCATTGATTTTAGCCTCAAACCTAAAATATGGTGGCAGATCCAGAGAAGCACTTAGAACTAAAAAAAAATTAGGCAATTTTATAGTTCTGTGCGTCCTTGCTATAGCATTGACACAGTATTCCACACACGTTATTTATGTTGAGCTGTGATTCTCCTTTGTCCCGAGAAGAAACCACCTACACATTCTTGAACGATTATCTCCAATTCTTGCGGTAAAAAATTGGGTTGCCAATTGCGAGGATCCTGCTCAGCCATGGTGAGTGTCTGGACCTCGTGGCATGGAAATCTGATTGCACACTCTTTTCCAACAGGAATTGCACATACAATTGCGTGCAGATTTGGATTTGGACTGTCCATTTCCTGCTCATGTACCTTTATACGTATCTGTATTTGCGGATACTTGTCGCAAAGTTTCCAAACGCAGCGTGCGCAGAAAGTGTTGCTGAATAACGGTACGCATCTTGTCGATGTAGCTTAGGGTTATGATGTTATGTGTGGCATGCTAGCCACTGTGAGATAAATTTTGTATATTTAATACACACTTTTTTGGAGTTTTTAGAATCTTGATTTTTTTTGTGCAACATCCAGCATTGGTATGTTGATGTCTAACTTTGGTATACACATAATGGTGTCACCTCTGTGTGTTTGTTGTGTACTAGTATTAACAATTTTGAAAACTTGCATGTGCTATTATTTGGATTGTTTGTGATGGTCTGGTGGTTTTCCTTTTGGTTTGTCATTGACACAACGAAACACAATTTTGCTTCCCCTGTATGTTATTGTGTTTTTTATCATTATTATTATTAATAATGTGTATGTTTCCTTGTCCTATTAATACCAAATGAGAGTTGCAGGACACTCCCTCTGCCTCTGCCAGTACTTGCTCCATTGCTCCACAACCAAGGAGTCGGAGAGCATATTCTCGGAAAATCTACCGGACCCTTGTAACTCTATTTGGGATATTTGACATGGAGGTGCGCAGGCGTTACCGTTTGCCTGCACAACTTATTCTGGACACTTTACAAATTGTGCAAAGTGATCTTGAGTCACAAATTAGCATCCGTACAGCAATACCACCTCTAACTATATTGTTAAGTGTATTACAGTTTTGTGAATCTGGAAGGTCCAGGGCATTATTGAGGCGTGTATTCCAATACTTTTATATGCCTATGCATACGATGCATGGCTCCTAGGTAGGTGATGCTTATGTGTTCATAATTTACATTAACATTTTTACACATTATGACAATGTCTTTTTATTTTGACTTGTCCCTAAGCTACATCTGAATTCCTCATCACTTATACTTACACCTTTGTACAAGTGGTGAAACCGTATTCACTGTATATGTAATGGCAAGTACAAATATTTGTTTGGTATACTTAACTAAGTATTTGGCGCAATGTGTACTAACCAAATATTTCATATTGCTGTGCATAAACTCTGTAACCTACTACAACTGGTTAGCCATATATCCTTTGGCTCAAATGGCGGCCATTGTTTGGTTCCTCAAATGTTTACACTTGGCCTTCCTTCACTTCTTTTCTTCATACACTTTGTATTATGTCTGTGTGGTTTGTACAATGAAATGCATTAAATTACGGTGGAAATGTCATGTTTTTTTTTTCTGGCCACATTTTAGGAGACATGCATATCCGCTTCAGCCATTTTCCTTTCTCCTGGCCCTTTGCACGGCCAGACATGGAGGCACAGTTTGCATACAATGCTGCACATGCCTCCACCAGATTGGTCGTAGAAGGAGCCATAGGCGTGAGGAAGGGGCGTTGGAGGTGTCTGGAGCAATCTGGAGGAGCACTAATGTATGAAGCAGTGGTTGTATGTGACCTGATTATATTATGTGCCTTTTTCCACAACATTGCTCTCTCTGGCCTGATTAGCATTAAAGGCATAGGCAGTTGGCATGCTATATTTCTCAAGGATTTAGAGGTGGGAGAGCGGATATTTGGAGATGGGGTTCACTAAGTCCTTAACATAGAAAACACCTTGCAGTGCCCAGTGATCAATATTAATTGGAATTTGTCTATTCCTGATATCCAATCAAATGCAACTTCTGATTTACTATGAAAGCTTCTGATTACACCTGATTGCAGGAAATCTAGACAGGTTTTTTTTTAGCAATCACAATTCTATTTATTATAGATTATATCTGTCATTTCACATTTGTGCAGGAAGAATCCTACCCTCTTAAATATTCTATTTAGTCCCCATATCAAAGCAATAGGAATATACATTTTTTCTTTTAAAATGTGCTTTCCCGCAAGCACAGGTCTAGGTTAGCAACAAGTGTTTAGATTTGTTGAAATCAAATCACAAAGTAGCAGAGCCAAGTACAGCAATTAGTATGATTGAAGATTGATGTCTGTGTCAGGCTGTGAATTATTTTTAGTACGAACCATAAAATCAGGTTAGGTCACCAGAAGTGGTTATCCACATTGTACCCAGCATTGTGTATGCCGCAAGACCAGGGGTTGTGTTATAATTTCCAGAGCAACCTTAGAGCAGTAACACTCAGCACTAGAACCCAGTGAAGTGCAATTAATCAGAATGGACCAGATCCAGAATGATAGGGTTTGTATGCGTAATCCTTGCACTGAAGGCAAGGATAGGCATTCTAAATAGCCCAACAGGGTGAGGGTATGCCGATCCACACTGATCTGCTTCGAGGTAGGGGAGGGAGAGTGGTGTTTACTTGCATGTAAGATAGTTTGCTCAGGAGTCTTGTCTGGTCTGATGTGTTTTATTCATACATTTGAGAGCAGGCATGTTTAGACATAAAACAAAACATAATATTAAACCTATGCATGCAAGACTGCCTGACTGGGCCATGTGGATGGGCATCCTCTTTATTTATTTATTTATTTATTTATTTGCTGGGGGAATAAATATATAATTTTATTTTGGTGAATCTAAGTTGCCAAATGTTCCCCCATCCCCGAGATGGTGCAAGTGGAGAACAGAAGCGGAGGACGCATCCCCTGCTAGTACGCATGTTTAAATAAGAGAAACTCCCTTCATCACATTTAGATATGCAATCTGTCACACAGACGCATCAGCATGGGTGTGCACCTGTGCGCCCATCTCTTCCCTTGTTCAGCTTCTTCTGTTTCTCTGTTTTACAAGTAGATGTGCAGGTCTGAATCAGACCCCTTTGCCGAATTAATATCCGTTTTAGTTGAATTAGGACATAGTAAAAATGCGACACAGGAAAAATGTACTGGAAATAAATATTTTACCACATGCCAGAAATGTCATGTTACAACTCCAGCAATGAATACTTGTTTTTTAACTTGATGAGCCCCTAAGTAACACTTAATATTGATCATTAGTCTTATTAAAAATGTGCACTATTTCTATTCATATTGATTAAAAGGCACAGAGAGTGCAATTAGTAAATTGCTAATTGTGCTTCTGCAGGAAAGTGCCAATCATTACTACAATTAGGTGATTTTATTCAAATACTGAAAAACTTAATTAAAGTGGTTTTGTTAATTTTTCATAAATAGATTATCTTAGCATGTTCTTTTATCGTTTTACAACATGCAGGAGGAATTTTTACAATTCATCAGAATTTACCTTTAAATGGTTATGTTAAGTTATTACAAATGGATAATTTGGTCACAGCAGTCATCTTATTCTAATGACATTGCGGAGCTGATCCACAGCTGTGCATCCTCCTGTTTTTTGCACAGCAGCTGCATGTTTTTGGATTGAGCATGCACAGGCATGGAAAAGTTAACCGAACACCACAACAGAGCTGTGCCAAATAGTCAATCCAATTGACCAGGATCCAGGCTCAACAGCACCATATTGTTTCAGCATCACTATTGCTGGTCAGATTTGAAGTGGCAACAACCTGAGCTCCTCTAAAGGATCCGCAGGCACCTTAGGTGAAGTAAGTTTAGCAAATAGAAAAAAAAACACATCTGTACACGTCTTTAAGAAACAGCTGTAAACTAGTGTTAGTTGAGTTGAATAATGTTAATAAACACATGTTTGTAGGAATCTTTTTGTGATTTGTGTTTGTGCACATTTTTGCAGTTACGGGATACAGACTACAAAAGACAGCTGAAGATGAAAATCCAAAGGAGGAGGATGCAGAAGGATGAGGCGGCGGAGGAGGTGCCAGAAGAGGAGGGGGAGGCAAAGAAAGAGAAAGATCCGGAGGAGAAGACTGAGGAGGAGGCTGAGAAAGAATTCTTGGCAGAACCCGTTTGCTGTCGAAGCAGAGCCAGTGCGTCCATTAGGCAATTTTGTGCAGGCGGGCAGTTGGCAATGTAAAAAAAAGATTATATAAACCAAAATAAATACCGGGAGGGCGGATGGTCTGCAATATTTTAATTATGAATGAAATTTTCTTCTTCAAGCCGTGTTCCTCTATTGGTTCCAATGAGAGAACCAGACCCTGGGGGAGGTGTGGTGCTAGGTCTCGCCAAGGGCGCCCAGAAATCTAGCACTGGCCCTAGGTGGGGGAGGAGCATTAGGAAGAGGAGGACACATCACAACATTCCCAAACATGGATCAACAATTCATTATGGAGATGCTCAAGGAGATTGATATGGAAAAAGTTCAGGGAGGGTCTGGCTCAGTCGGAGGAACAGGACGTAGAGGAAGAGAGTCTGGATTTAGCACAGTATGCCGCAATGGCTGCTCCAAGGCCTTTTATCGAAATGTATTTGAGTGTACACAAATTAAAAAAATCTTAAAACTTAAAAAAAAAACATTTGTTATCTCTCATATTGAAAAGGTTATTAAGAAAAAAAAGTGATCTGTTAAAAAAAAGGAAGGCACACAACACACAATAAATAATATACAATATAAATAATAAACAAAATAATATAGTTTTTTTTCATATAACTTATAACAACTTATACGAAATATACAAAAACAAAAGAAATCTTAATATATATCAAATACTTAACAAAAGGACGGCGCACATCTGTATGCGTGCACAAAAAACAAACAGTTCATCTGATTCAGAGCCGCTACGGTAATGTGCTGTGCGCTTCTGTGTTACTCTGGGTCAGCCGCTCCAAGACATTAAAGAAAAGGTAGCCAATGCGTGAGTTACACAGTGTACTTCCTGAAATACGCACCTCTGGATAGCAAGCAGGGAAAAGGGCCATCTCTTTTCCCTGTTTTTGCCAGAGACGTAATCACTTTTGCCTGCATTGAGTTTTTTTTTCATTCATAAGAAAGCCAACATAGTAGCTTCATTCTTTACTATTCGTGGCTATTGATACATTTTATTTTTTTAAATAATAGTATTTATTTAAAACAAATGAAACTTATTTTTTCATGTACAAAGCTGCTCCATCTCTGAGATGATACAAGCGCAGGACAGATGCGGAGGCGCATTCCCTGCTAGACCACATATTTCAATAAGAGACACTATGCTCTTCTGCAGTTGGAAACACAAGCAGACGTATGGGCACCCGTGCGCCCATGCTTGTTAAGCTTGTTAAAGTCCTGTGTTTCCCTGTGCATCTGTCTGCTTTTATGAATGGATTTTATGTTTCTGGTAGAGAGAGAAATTATCTTCCTATGAGAGCAGAATAGATAGGACAATCCATTTTTACGGGGTCTCTTGGTATTTAAGCAAACTCACAAGCTATGGGTCATATTCATCCTTCCATGGAATCGATTACCGTCTGAGGAATGTCCAATCCATCTTTAAACACACAACTTATTATACTCAAATATGCCCTTTTGCCAGCAGTGTGAAGTAATTTACAGTAGGCTTGTTGAAGATTGGTCGTCATGATCTTCCAACTCAGTACTTGAAACATTCCTTAAACTAAGTCCAAGCATCTCTAAACATAACTGGGTATCAGACTGCTAAGTACAACGTTTCTCTAATTTGTATTCAACATAAATTACAACTCAATTACTAACTAATATTTCAAACAAATGTACATAACAAAATTCTTTTGTACTCATGTTTAATTCATAATGCAATCTATAACAACACAAAAGAACAATAGCTTACCAGGCACAGGTTTATGCACATAGCACCCTTCCTCCTATGCCCTATATTTGTTTTAACACAATTTACAGTTCTTCAGAAAGCAAATTTTGTTCAAGCTGCCTTTGTGAATTGAAATACCCAAATTATACCCATCCATCTTTGATTAACTATGATTGTATTTACAATGGATTTTCTAATTTGAATCGGTACTGTGATTGATTACTAGTTACAGTGATGGGCAACAGGTGGTCCCAGAGGAACATGTGTGGCCTCCATTGATATTCCTCTGCACCTTTCTGTGCCATATTTCTTTAGCTGGGCATACACTATAAAATAAATTGTTTCATTGGGAAGATTTTTCAAGAGTAGGCAAACCCATGGTGAATTGCAGGGGAGGTCAAATGAATGTTAGTGTGTGCAAGCAGGGAGAATACTTTATTGTTGCATGTTGCACACAGATACTGACCAGTGTTACTGTTACACTATTATTAGACTTGTGCTGGAAACATCATCTGTCACCTGTAATACTGATTGCTATTATGAATTCAATTTGCCTCCCCTGCAATTCAACATGGTTTTGCCCACTCTTGAAAAATCTTTNAATTTATCTTATAGTGTAGTTATGGCTTTAGTTATGGAATTTATGTTGGTATGGAATTGTAAATAGTTTTCTTTTACATTAATGCATTATTTTATAGGTGTTATCATTCCTTTGATTGTCCAAAGGGCCGCACCATTTTTCTGAAATGTATATGGTTGTTGAATACTGTTATAATATTGACCTATTTCATTGTTATATTTTCTGTCAGTACAGTCTGTTCTAGCAGAATAAAAATATGTTGTTTTAATAAATCGAAATCATAGTCTTGTCTTTCCACAAGCAGATACAAATATCCAATTCTGCCTTCTATGCATGGATAAATCTGTAAGACTCCAGTGCCTAGAAGTTCCCTGCATTCTTGCTCTGCAGAGATGTAAAGGACAAGCTTTTCCAGTACATACTGATCCCAGCTGCTGCTTTTGTAAATCATTGCGTTTACCTCACCTCTCCGATGCAGTATGACTAATACACCTGCCTTTTTTTTTTCTCACTTGCTCAACACTCTATACAGAGTTCATGCATTTTTAAAATAAATCTTGACACTTGATTTGCATTTGTAAGTGTGAGCATTGAAAATAGGAAAAATATATTCTTCTTACTCCGATATATGGTTTGATATAATGGTGGCAAAAAGACTGCATAATGCATCATGTGAACAATGCGGTGTGTTCTCAGTGGTCCACAGACGACTTATTTTTGCCATAATTATTTCTAGGGCACATTTTTAAATAGTACATAGTTCTGCCTGCCATTCTGAACCTACATTAGTAATACTATGCAAATCTAAAACCAATATATTTATTACCATTTCAATTTGTGCCATCCAATTTAATGATTTAATTCATAACATGTGTGATTGTCCTACATTATATTGTCCATATGAGCTTTCACAATCTTGTAACCACAATAAAGCAAATCTTGTCACTATAAAATACAGACAGAACACTAATTGTTCTTTTGGCCACATGGTGACATCGTAACAACCACACGTGGATAGCAATTACCACATAGACTGACGGCTGCAGGAGCATGCACGAGCCGAATGCCGGAGGAAGTGCAAGTCCCCAAGATGTAAGGACGTTTTCGTCACTACCTAGACATACCGGCTGCCGCCGCAGCACGTGTGGAGTGAAGTTATTACATAGGATGGAGAACGGTGTCATGTTCGTTTGAACTGACAATATACAGACTCCTGGATCATCTGCCCAGGTAAAACCTGGAACTACCACAGGAAGGGTAAGATACTGCCCTGTTGGGGGAAGAGCTGGCCTTGCGTTCGCTATGGACATTGATTGGGTAGGGTCAGCTAATGGAACAATAGCGTAGGGATCTGGAGTCAGTTATTTAATGTGGCTACCTATATTTCGCCAAACAGATGAGTTCTTTTTTGACTTTTATGAAATTTATACACTTTTCAGCACTGCAGCACTTTAATGTATATTTACAATTTTTCGTCTTATGGTGGTGTTAATAAAATCTGTTTGGTTAAGCATATGGATATGGTTCTTTATAAGCAGGGTAGAAGTGCGCGGATAAAAACGCACGCTGTTTTTGACCTACTATAGGTCATTTCTTTGTGGATTATATCATGTTTTGTGCATTATAGCAGCACTCTACACTATGTATAACTAGTGCAGTCCTAGACCTTTTGTTGAGCACTATAAAATACAGACAGAAATACTGTTCCCACTTATCTTTATATCGTAGTATACCATACAGAAATTATCCTAGAGACTGTTATTCCGTACAAACATTGGCCTCTATTTATAAAACTGTGAAACAGGTGATAGTGCCAGTTTTCTACTAAAAACTGGCACTATCACCGCATCGCTTATTTAAAAAGAGCAATCGGCAGTGGAAACGAGTCTTCGCCGGCCTGTTCATTGGTGGATGCAGTGGTATTTTTTAATATTTATTTAAGAAACTTAAACTTGGTGGTTCAGGGTAGAAGAAAAAAAATCATTGGTGCTCCAGCGGCTACCCGTCAAGGCAGGATGACCGCGCATGCGCCGTGGCGGAATCCTGCGAAGAAGATTCGCAAAAGAAGCCGCCATCGCGGGACCTCGCAGGACCTCGCAGGATGTTAGGAAAAAGGTCAGTGTTTTTAAATATACGAATCGATGTGGCCAGGCTCGGATGGTGGGCCCTCCCACTCTCCCTACCATCCAAACCCCAGGGACCCTATTCCGGCTTTTACAAAAGCAATCTTTCTCCCTGGGGTTTCAGCACATACATGCAAAGAACTCAGGACCAAAATACTGTCCCTCTATCACAACACCCCTGACCTTATCACAATAGGTAGTGATATATTTTTTGTATATCTATTAAGTCGCAGACCAAAAGCAGTCCCCTTCCAAATAAACAAAATATTGTTTACAGTATATACCTGTATAACTAAGCCAGGTGACCAGCTCCACCCCTAGAGTGGGAATAGTATCTCTCTTCCAATATGCAGGTATAAGTCCCCACTAAATTTAAAATAAATTCTCATCCAATCTTGAAAGATAAGCAGGGTAAACCTGGTCAGTATCTGGATGGGAGATCTATCTATAGAATTATAGGTGAGTTATGCATAGAAATAAACACCTCTTTTCTATATTTCAAATAGAACAAATAGAGTTCTATAGACATCTATAACAGAAGAATCAAAAGGGATATTAATTAACTAATATCAGCTTATTTTACAAATTCATAATTGCCATTTAAGGTCCATCATGATCCGACCTCAATCTCGTGATAAACTTGCACAAATCTTAATTCTTTTTATAGTGATAATATATAAATTGGTTTTGATAAAGAGCTCCACCCCGAAATGTGTCATATGGTATCAAGAGGAGGCATTCCACACCACCCATACCAAATTTCCAGTTCTCCCCAGTGTGGATCATTTTATTAACACAGCATCCACTGGACTGATTTGCAGCAGTGATTCCTACTTGAAAGATTATGTTTAGGTATATAGGAGGCTTCCTTCCACATTTTACAAAAAAGATTTTTCAGTAATAGCTTCTTATTTTTTTATTCATTTTATTTTCTCCATTTACTTTTCTCCACTGTTTTATCCAGCCCATTCTCCCCATGTTCTCTGTAACCACTTCATCATTGTCCCCTATAGTCTCTTATACACACTATTCAGCTATAACTAAATGTGTGGAGTTTCCTGCATATACTGAAAACAGCAACTTGTACAGTAAGTTTGTACAGACAAATAGGTCCCACCCCTGGCCCTTTAACTGTGGTGATAGGGGCAAAATTTTATTTTTAATGAAAAGAAAAGAAAAAAAAAAAAAAAAAAAAAAAAAACCCAATGCCAGTCATACTGAAATCAGGATA
>JABWIB010000105.1:167913-187758 GCA_016617825.1 Platyplectrum ornatum | reverse complement strand
ATGTTTAGCTAGGTACACACGGTAAGATAAATTGTGTCCAATCGTAAGATTTTTCAAGAGTGGGCAAAACCATGGTGAATTGCAGGGGAGGTAAATTGAATTAGTTGCAATCAGTATTACAGGTGAGAGATAATGTTTCCAGCACAAGTGTAATAACAGAGTAACAGTAACACTGGTCAGTATCTGTGTGCAACATGCAACAATAAAGTATTCTCCCTGCATGTATACACTGACATTCATTTTACCTCCCCTGCAATTCAACATGGTTTTACCCACTCTTGAAAAATCTGTCGATTGGATGCAATTTATCTTACCGTGTGTTCCTAGCTTTAGTGTTTGCATGCAGGGAGAATACTTTATTGTTGCATGTTGCACACAGATAATGAGCAGTGTTACTGTTACACTGTTATTACACTTGTGCTATAAAATATCATCTCTCACCTGTAATACTGATTGCAATTAATTACATTTACCTCCCCTGCAATTCAACATGGTTTTTCCAACTCGTAACTTTATGCTCATAGTTTTCTTAGTTCGTAAGTCTCTATTCTCTCGACTGACACTTGGTTTGTAGTGAACAATATTGTCAGAAATTTTGTACTGAAATTTCCCACAAATGATCAGTTGTGTTTGCCTGATAATAACCTAAGTGACATACTGATAAAACACCTGCTACTACCTGCACCGACTACTATGAATGCTGCTGGCCCTGATATCAAAATGAAACAAGCCACTTTATGAAATTCAGCAACATGAGGGAAATGAACAGTATCATTAATTATGAAACCATCTCTTCATTATGGAGATCAAGCACACATGGGTACTTCTATTTTCATGAAGTATAGACCTTCTTTTCTACTTGGAATGTCAATTGTCTATGTCTAGCTTCAATGGCAACATCGTCTTAGAGATTACTGTAA
The DNA here is from genome assembly GCA_016617825.1 of Platyplectrum ornatum. NCBI lineage: Eukaryota > Metazoa > Chordata > Amphibia > Anura > Limnodynastidae > Platyplectrum > Platyplectrum ornatum. The sequence continues at coordinate 186,838 of JABWIB010000105.1, read as the reverse complement.
AATACAATTAGCATGCTAAAGAGAATTGGTTGTTGTTGCTCCTGCCAACATTGCCAACTAAAATTTACTAACACAAAAATCTTTTAGTTTGTGGCCATGAAAGATTGTCCATTACAGATTTTGTAGATCTTCAGGATTGATTTTTTTTAGTATGTTTAAATTGTCAGAACACTTTCAGTAATTCTTTGTGTGTTTGCAGATTGTTGGCTCACGTAGTGCATGCCTATTCATGTGTACATACTATAACAATTTCTGAGGTCATCATCATTTCTTGACTGTGAAATGACTGTACACACTCCTTAGACACTATACAGATATGTGTCTACTGTACACAAACAATTGGCAAGTAAGTTAGACAGAAGGCTGTACAAGTGCACACGCTAATTATATTTGTAAGACATAGAACCATGGAGTTTTAGGAAAATCATAAACTCAAATTAACAGATTTTATCACAACAAGACAAAATTGAAACATGCTAACATCAGGTTTTAGGCAGTGGCAAAAGTGGTGGTATGGACATTTAGAAGTGGCGGTGAGATTGAAGTGAGATTGGAAAGTGGGGATGTTGCCCATAGCAACCAATGAGATTCGAGATCACATTCTCCAGTGTGTAAAATGAAACTAAAGGCTTGAATCTGGTTGGTTGCTATGGGCAACATCCCCACTTTCCAATCTCACTGCAATCTCACCGCTTAGTAAATATAACCCCTAGTGTTTCAAATAATGGGAGTGGGAGAAGTGATGGTATGGCATACCCCTGTGTATACCCCCACATCCAACCCTGGGTTTATACATTATCCTGTGCTTTTTATTGCTTTATACTACTTGTATTTTAATGTTTTTTATGTTATAAATAAACATTCGTTTTCAGATCTGGAATATAGTAGCTGTATTCATGTATGTTAAAACATATTAAACCAGGCAAACTGTTAGAAACCCATATCTTAGACATGTTTAAATGTTTCAAGAACAGAAAAACCTCAGGTGGAAAAACAGCGTATAATTTTATATAAGAGAACTCCAGGAGAGTTAATACCTAATCACGTACAGCAGGTACCAGCATGTCTACAGAGCTTAGCAGCTTGTCACTGCTGAGAGTTCTCAATAAAATGCTCTTCCTACAATTTACCTGTAACAGAACACATTCAGGAAAATAATACTTACACTATATTACCAATCCTGTCAGTGTAATTTTTTCCAGCACTGCAAAAGGATCATACATTTTAACTTAAAACTAACAAGTGTTGTCTAAATTACACAAGATATTTAAATAAACAAACAAACAAAACAGCTACTTTTTCATTGCTATGAAATTCCAGGTTGCAGTTTCTAAACAATAAAAGTAAAGACTCATTTTTATATATAGCCATATATACCATGCATAGACTAATCATAACCCCAAACCTAAGCCTTTTGGTTGCCACTATCTAGCACATAGTATCTGGTAATTTATCCATATTTTAGACACCAGAAAACAAAAGCATTCTAAATACATATAGTGCAACACAAGTCATGGGCGTACAGGAGCTGCCTTGATAGTGGACAAGTAAACTTAACCAATATAGCAAATTTCTCTACCCACTCAGGTTCAGGCCTTATAGCAAGGAATGGTTTGTGATTTATGCCAGCATGGGGTTTCTGTCTCCCGGGAGAAATCAAAAGCCAACAGCATGGGGGTAAAGCATGCCCCCTAAATTGTGAAATCTGATGGGTGGGAGGAGTTTGACATCATAAAGCCCCGTCTGCTCCCTGTAACGATCAAGGCTTAGTCCAGGTCTCTGGAGATTTATTGACCATCCTGGAAGTCAGCATCCCTAAGGTAGAGGTAAAGGTGTTATGCAGCTCCCTATAGAAGGCTGCATGTTAATTTAAAATAAAAAAAAATGCTAAACAGAATCCACAGAAATATAGTATATGGGTTTAAAACTCTGAACTGCCACTTTCTCACTCATATAGTGAAGCACCCAATTCTACTAGTGCAGGGCACACAGAATCAGACACACAATGCTGCACATTGCAGCACTTATACTTATAAAAGATGTAAGCTGCAGATAGTGTTTATATTGTATAGTATTGAAGGACGGACCTGCCTTTTTCCATGCTCAAAAAGACTAGATGATTTTGATTGGCTCATGTCTCAGAACTGCACTTCATATATTATTCCACACATATCAATATCAAAACTAAAGCTGGAGCTGGCCATACACTATACGATTTTCCCAAAAAATGTGACGATTTTTAAAAAATGTGACGATTTCTCTGGAAAATGTATGTGAACGATTTTTTTCGAAAAAAAAAATACTTTGGAAATACTAATTTGCATTTTTTTCATACAATTATTGTACAGTGTATGGCTGCTTCCAATTCCTTTAAAAAAAACCCATTGGTTAATGTTTTATCTTTAGATCGGACGATTTACAGTGGTTAATCAGTTGCATTTGAGGTCTGTTACTGTCTGCCATTAATCCTAATTTATTACAAACACTTTTCCTCCTGCCCAGTATACAGCCCTGTTTAACCCTTTACCATTCTCTTACCTACGCTGCCCTTAATAAGTATTACCTCCATTCCCCCTGGTCCTAGTTTTTGATAAGTGTCATGATCACTGTGGTGGGGTACAAGGGGCTTCCCAGCCTTGGTGAAAAAAGCAAGTGTCCACATCAGGGCTCGAAGTGGGGACTGATTAGTGGCGGTATGGCGCTAAGCCCCGCCCCCTTACATAAGCCCCGCCCCTCCAGACCCGCGATTTTTTTACAACTAAAGTTCCCCCTCCAATGTTGAGGGGGCGGGGCTTAGAAAAGGGGGCGGGCTTCTCGGGAGAAGTGCCGGTATACTATACCGGCGTATACCGGCTCACTTCGAGCCCTGGTCCACATCCCTTACACACCGTCCAGAAGACACAGCTGGAGTCACTGAAACTACCAACTCCCATAACATGGGATACTCATAGATTCCCTACTAGTTACGTAGGGGAAACGGTTCTGTCTGGAGCCATATAATTTTTTTCCCGGTTTACATCAATGGTTCTACAAATATATTGAGCCCTAGTAATAAAATATATAGAACTTCTGTGACATAGGCCAATTTGCCAGGAGAAATGGTTGGCTCATTTTAGAGCCTTGGCTGTTTATATGAAAATACAATGCTTTCCAAGAACATCCAGTCAGCAGATATTTACCACAGGATTGCTGACTTTTGTTTTTCTATCTGAGAGATCTTGGAAAGGTGAAAGAGATGACAGCAAAAAATGTGTCAAATATGCCAAGCCCCGTCCATCCCACTACCATGCTAAATCGTCCGTGCAACATTCGAGAGCAGCGATTTAATAAGATTTGCCTGTACTCCATGGAGCAATGCCCAAATGAATTTTATATATATTATATATATATATATATATATATATATATACACATATATATATATATATATATATATATATATATATATATATATATAGGGGCCAAAGTGAAATTTTAAAATAGAAGTGATGGTATGTACAAAATAAAAGTGGTGGCATGGACATACAGAGTGGTATGATGGAATACCCCTGTATATAGATAAACCCCCAGACTGGCAGCAGGTATACAGAGCAATTATGAAGATAGTGGGTATTAAATCTTACCACCATCCTTAGTGGGAGTAAGGATTTTACTTTTAATGCAATTAGGTTTGTCCTTATAGATACATATGGGAATGGAGGCAAATATCAAAAGGTAGGAAAGGAGAAGCAATCTATGGTATCTCCTCTGTTTGCCACCATTGTAAATGTGGAGGTTTATTCCCTACCAGTATACAAATTGTGGTGTTTTACAAGTATTGCCAATGTAAAACACCATATCAGTATTAATAATCTATAGACATATATCCTCCCAGGACTAGTCAAAGATTACCATGAAAGCATTTTCAGCATGTGCTTTCCTTAAATACGCAATCATTATGCTTGGTTCACTATAGTATGAAAGTGTGCCAGATGTGTGCAATACACGAGGAGTACAGCAGATGTTTTGTGGAGTTGTCAAGTGTGTTCTTCATCATAACCAGGGTTTATATGCTATTATTAGATATGGCCAGATGATGCAATGTTTACTATGTGAATAACTCTGCTCTGATCTCATGCATTGAGGCTAAGCTAATCCAGTAGTTTTTAAATAGAGTAAAGTTTATAACTAGATCATATCATGCTTTGTACATATGTGGCTCATGTGTAGCCCATGAAGATCGAGAGAGAAACCATATAGGAGATATATGTAATGGAGAAAATCTACGGCTAGTCTGGATTAGAACTAACCAGAAAGTGGAAGTTAACAGACATTTGAAAGGAAGCTGTCATCTATTACCCTTTTTGAAATTATTTTGGAGACATTTCTATGAATAAGGCCGTTGTTCTTGCCCAGAGTGACATTTGTGTTATCATTATATTTTACTGTACTCTTCCTTACCATATATTCATACCAGTGACAGTTTACATTGGGGGATTTGAAACATGTCATATGTGCTAATATGGTGACTTGTAGCCATCTCATGTGTCATATTAGGAATTGCTGTAATGCTAATGCTTACTTTCATAGCACAATGGCACTGAATGTGTTGTTCTGCTTTGTGTAAATTAAGAAACATTTGGGTCATACGCTACAGTTCATTTATAGTGAAACATGGAAACTGAAAGATGAGAACCAGTCATGTACCCACTCACAAACCAGCAATGGTAGCTTACCTGCGACAGTAAGTAACGATTATATTACACTACAGATGCTGCACATGGTTGCAAGATGACTGTAATGTACTGTATTTATCAGATAAATGAAGTGAGTTTCTGACCCCGTTTCTCGTTACAGGTATGACCTGCCAGCATAGCTTCTGGTAGAGAAGGAAATATGCAGCAGATTACTAATGCTCATGGAATAAAAGCAGGTTACATTAGGTGTCTTGATTCTTGAAGTAGGGATAATTCTTCTGTCTGATTTGCATACTCCAGACTAGCCCAAGTTTAGAAGCAGATGTCAGCATACAATTCTAATTTCCTCCTCCTGCTGTTTTTCAGAATAGGTAGATGTGCAGTGAGGAGCAGTACTTATATTCAGGAAGATTTACATATATTTTCACAACCAAAAATCTGGGTCATCCTGTGATCTTAAGAAACGCTTCTGAACTTCACATTTTCAACATCTGTATTAAACACTTTAAGGTAGTACATATTCCTCAATGACTTTCCGTCCTACATTTCTGCAAAAGCTTTTTTTATTTTCGAATGAGAAGTGGAGAATCATATTTACTAGAAAAGTGACGGTATGAAGAGCATGCTGAGCCAATGTTTAAAGCAACAATAAAAGGTGCTAATGTACATCAGGACAAAACCTGAAGAAAATGAATTATTAGAGAAATCCATGCTGTTAGATTCTTACCTAAATTTACTGAACTGTGGGATTGGAAAAGTGGGGATGTTGCCCATAGCAACCAATCAAATTCAAGCTCTCAGTTTTTTTAACATACTGGAGAATATGAGCTCGATTCTGATTGGTTGCTATGCTCAATATCCCCGTCACACAGTTTAGTAAATTTAGGCCTAGCCTCTGCTTGTTAAGTTGGGCGAAAACATTGGCACCTAAAACATTACAAAATGGCTTTGCTCATGTGAAACAATAAAAACACCTTAGAACTGGACAGATATGTCTCTTTACAGTCAGATACAACATCACATTTTACAACACAAATCCAGTTCATGCTTTCAATTAGTGACATGGAACAGCAGGTGATTTAGTTTTTGGTTGATAATTATACACGTGAGGGAAGTCATTAAACAATGTTCTCAGCTGTTCTTCCTCTCAAACAAATAACCAACCAACTATCATCTGTTATGAATCCAAAGGTGCTCGGACTGCACATAAGGCAGTATAATACCATGGTGATCACTGGTACTTTGGACCTGATCCAGAGCTGGATCCAGCTTAGAGTCTGGATCTAGCCTCATGTTATTATTACTCTTGTTATCATGTTTATCTCCCTCTCCTGTTCGTCCTGTTGTGTTTCCTGCAATTTTTTGTTGATTTGATTGCTGACTTTACTAATACCCCATTCACACAGAGGGCTATTACCCAGGTATTTCAGCCAACTTCCCGGGTTGATTGAACTACCCGGGTAGTGTGCTCAGTGTGAACGGTGCTAAAATTACTACTAACTGCCCTGGTTCAGTGTGTAGGGCCAGGGTAGTTTGTGAATTACCAGGGTTAATTACCAGGGTAATTCAGATCCACAGCTAAGAACCCTGCTCGTTAAAAACAGATTTACCAGGGTAGTCTATGTGAACGGGGTATATGTGTCATCTTGAAAAATCTTGCAATTTTAAATCGACAAAAACAATTTAGATTTTGTGCTGCTATCTTGTCTTGGTGAGAAGGCATCATTGTACGGTGAGAAGGCATCATGGCACAGTGAGAAGGCATGATCACACAGTGAGAAGGCATCACCATGCAGTGACTTGTATGCAAATCATGGTAACTTGTTCTGTAATCACTAAAGCCAGAGCCATCGAATAATATATTAGTAAAAATCCACATACTTCCTGAATTCAGTCATTGTGATTTTAGGACTTAGAAAATAGAGAGGAATAGATTAGACATTTGAAGATATTCATGGAGAAAACATTAAAAATAGAATTCTGAGCAGAATTAGATAGGGTTTTCTGTATTACTGGTTGTAAATTACTTGTTTTTTTTATTGTTTGTACAATGTTTGTGTACTTGAGGTTTGAGCAAGTTTCAATTTAGTGTAATTTGTGTTTGTCTGTCCTTGTTAGTCTATTACTTTAAATAGGCCTTTCCATTAAGAGATAATGATTGCATACAAAACAGTGTTTAGTAAATTTACCCCAAGATAACTACGATAACTGCAGTCTTTTTAGGTAGAATGTGGTATAACAACCTTTTAACTATTCCTCATTGAGAGGCATTGTGCCAATTTGTGGACTGTCACTAAGTAGAGACGGGCAGAGTTTTGAACAAATATGGTCATTATAACAATCATTTCTACAGACATTATCAGGCTAACATCACCATGCAATTTTTCAATAAAATGTTTGTACAGTAAAAAATGATTTAAAATCATATTATAAATTTGCTTGGACAAATTCAACCATCATAATTATCCATGTCATAACGTTCATTTCCAGTAATCATAGAGTTTTCTGTAAATGTAGCTTAATCCTAATTTGTTAAATATGATAATAGATAAAATTAGATGTCAGACTGTATTCTGCTCACATTGGATATTGGATACAGACCATATACGAGCGTGTGGGGAAGACCTTGTTAAATTGCTAGGGAGTTACATTTAATGAGTTGCAAACAGTATTACAGGTAAGAGATGGTGTTTCCTAGCCCAAGCCTACAGCCAACAGCCAACAGTGTAACAGTAACACTGGTCAATATCTGTGTGCAACATGCAAAAATGAAAGTTCTCTGCATGCAAACAATATTATAGGTTTTTATACAGCGGCATCATATTACAGTATGTCATACCTCCGAACAGTTGGCCGGAGGAGATTGGGACACCTTGGCCCCGCCCTCAACCCTTCAAAACGCCATCTGTACCGCCCAGACCACGCCCTGGCCCGCCCAGCTCCCTTTGATGCCGTGGTCGGCGTTTTTATCGCAAAACAAATTATGTTGATGCATAGCAGTTTGTCCCCTTATAGGTGGGACAGTGGGACAGTCCTGCAAAAGCGCGACTGTCCCAAGTTGGGAGGTATGGTATGTATCACTTTACAATTTGTATCAGGCAGTGTTGGTTGGGGAGGAGGTCCTGGCTGCAGGCTCTTCTTGGTATTATTACAACAACTGTAATTCAAATATTTACCATGAAAAAGTTCTCATCTGTGTCTGTTGTCTAGGTATAAAGCAGCTTCAGACCAGGTTAATACATGTACAACTCCACCCAAACTGCTAACTACTATATATGTTACAGTTAAAGAGTAGAAATCAGTTAATGTACAGATTACCTAGGATGATCAAAGAGCTGAAAATTGTTTAATTTCTCACATTACCTAGATAATCTGCACATTACCTGCTAGGCACCCGTGCAAGAACTCTCTTAACAAACACTGAATCCAGATTTTCAGTGCAATTGTTTTAGTTTTAGCTGTTTCAGTACCAAGCTTATACAAGACATCCTCTGTTTTACTAATAACCACAGCTAAAATCAAATGGGTATCAGTTTCTGCTCTGTCTACTTCGGATATCTGATCTTTGTATTTTAACGGGTGCCTAGTAGGTAATGTTTACGTTACCTAGGTAATGTGAGAAATGGAAAAATATTTCGGTGCTTTAACTGATCGCCCTAGTTAATCTGCACATTAACGGTAACATATACATATATATGGACACCCTTTCCAATGCTAAGCTGAAGAAGATAGTTGGATGTAATAGTAACATACCCTCCAGCATTACATAAAATAATAGGGTATACTTAGGGGTGACAAGGCACTTGGTTTGAAGGTGCAGGTTTTCTCACAATTCTCTCCCCAATCAGATATCATCCCAATTTCAGTTTAATCTACACAAATTACTTGTTCTGTTAGGTCCTAACTTAAGCTGGGCATACTCTATAAGATAAATTGTCCCAATCAAAAGATTTTTCAAGAGTGGGTAAAACCATGATGAATTGCAGGGGAGGTAAAATGAATGTCAGTGTTTGCATGCAGGGAGAATACTTTTTTGTTGCATTTTGCACACAGATACTGACCAGCATTGGAACAATTTATCTTATAGTGTATGCCCAACTCAGTCTCAGCTGAAAATATACAATCTTGAGGCAGCTCAAGACTGGTTTATTATACAAAGAAGTGTTAGATCCAGGATAACAAAACAGAATAAACTACAGAAGAATCAAAAAGTTAACATAAACATAAATTAAACATAAAACTAAACAAAACATAAACTAAACAAATATCAGTTACTATAAGAAACATAAATGTACTAAACTGCAGGATTAGAAAAGCGAGAATGTAGCCTATGGCAACTAATCAGATTTGACATTCTCCAGTATGTAAAATGAAACTGAGAGTTGCAATCTGATAGATTGCTATAGCCAGCACCCCATCCCCAATTTTCCAATCCTGCAGTATAGTAAATTTAGACCCTAATGTGAAAGGGCAGCAGTGCACACTGTCTGTAATATCTAACAGGCTAAGGCTGATAGAGGAAATGAGTTCAGGAGTACATGGTAGGCAAAATACACAAGACAAGCAGTTAATAATTATATGAACTCTTATGACTGTTGGCATATGCTTGTGACATCAACAAAATGCATACATTCTTTTTATAAGACTAGCAGATGGACATATAGTTATGCACATTTCTGGCAGCAATAAGTTTTTTTGTTTTGTGTTTAATAAATTAACAAGTAATGTAATGGGTTACTGGGTGTACCTAGCAGGAAAGCTGATACTGCAGTCTATTAAAGCAGAAAATGTCTGTAATTGTCTTAAGGCCATGGGAACTCCATGAAGTTAGTTTTAAACTAGGCACTCACTAGTACAGGACCTTAACTGACAGGTTTCTAGGCAAGAAATAATATTAGCATTGTGATCCAATGTCTTATCCTACACCTTAAATGAATTGTCAATAGACATGCAAAACTTAGTGGAGGGCTAAATGGGTCTGGGTAGCTAGAGGTATCTTAAGGGCCATCCTTCATTCCAATTCCTCCAATTGCTTTTTTGCTTCTAGTAGGGACCAACACCACACTTGGGAGAGAATATGCAGTTCATAGTGAGTTCAGGGAGCCTGAGATCAGATAATGAGACATATGTTGCCATTAGTTTAGTAAATGTAGATTTTTCTTTGACAGAGAACAAACATGTTATTAAATTAATAAAACATTTTAAATGCCGCCAATCAACCTAAACAGATCTGATCCAGAGTTTTAGTGCGTGTAACACAGAAATGGACTGAGACAATCTATTCTGGACGATTCTGCCCGAAGTAGAGGTCTTTTCTGTCCAGAGGCGATCAGAAATGTCCAAAAATCACATTTTAATTTATAGTGACCTACAGTTTTACACCTTCACAGGGTTGGATGCAATTGTTGTGCCTGCATTTCAGGCCCACTTTCACTTGCATCTGAAAAACAGATGGATGCCCCACTCTAGATCAGGTCTGAGATCTTTTGGTTGATTAATGGCATTATATTAATGGAATATAGGGACGTCAGATTCACTGTATACATATCCTCTAGCGATCTAGGAATACAGATCTTTTTGTTAAGCACAGTTCTCTTACACTAACCTCCACAACTATTTTTAGGAAAGAGATCATGTCAGATATGGTAACAATATTAAACACAAATAGAAGTTACATTAATACATCAAACATGGAAATAAATATCATTGTGTACCTTACAAAGAAATATACAGTACTTCATGTAAAGGAGAGCAACTAACAAGTAAAAAGCGGGCAGGCAAGGCTTACATAGCAGAACTGCTCTATATAGGAAAGACCTTCATTTATTTAAAACATAAATAAATAACCTGTCAATGATTCAGGATCATCCCAGATAGCCTATGTAAGTTCAGGATTTACTAATGCTTATGTATGACTGAGTTCATGGTAATCAGCAGTGGTCATCTTCAACCCCTGAGTAGATTTATTTCTATATTGCCATTCAGAGTTTATTTAAGACACCCTTTCTGCTTACTCTATAGACTATATAGCTGCCTGTAAATTTAAGGTTTACTTTGTCTTTTCTTTTGGCTACTTTTGTTTAAAGCCAATTGTCAAACAGAGTAACCATGTGTCTGACCCCAAATTAGATGTGACAGCGTAGAATAAAGGAGCAGCAGATGGCAAAGACAATTTTACACATATAGAAAATATATAATAGCACATAAACACTAAAATCTTACATTAGTAGTTATAATATGACCATTATATCTGAACTTTAATTAAAGAGCTTTGGCTGAGTAGCAGTTTTTATCCTTTATTTAGTGTTGTCACAATGTATCTGTCCGCTGCTTGTTAAGTATGTGTTACTGACAACAGAACAACAATGAAACTAAACATAAACTAAACATGTCTTAAGGTAAAAGCTGTAAAATAATATAAATAACCAGTATTAAATAATTTCTAAACATGTCTAATATAGCAAAATAGTATTTGGAGTTATTAGTAAGTAACTTTTCATGATATATACTGAGACTTTTAAAACTCTACCTAAAATATACAATATGAATACTGCTAGATTTGCAGTAGACGTGAATGATTGTTTGTCCAAACATACATACATACACACATATTAGTGATCAGTATCTTTACAAAGTTGTGTTATTACATATAAATTTACCAGTGTGAAAAGACAGCACATAAATGCAAGGATTGCAGACAGAACAGTTAGATTTGGGGTTCAAGCATATGAGATAGCACAAAAACTTGTGCCGTCCGTCCTTTAACACAGTTCTCTAAAAGTAATGTCCTAAATCCCTGACCAAACTATGATGCATAACATTACACAACATAAACAATCAAACCAAACCTATCCAATATAGCGAAGTACTACCCAAAATGTTGTCACTGATTGTATTAAATAAAAAAACAAACAATACTATTTCCTTAAGAAGGAAATAACAAACACATTTCTGTAAAATGATACAATGGTTTATCATATATTGATTACTGTTTGTCTTAGTTGAACTCCTGAAAAAATGACATCCAAAACATATGTACATATGAGGCATATGTGAATATGACATATGTTTATATAAAGTTTATATAAAGTCAGGATTAAACGTAATATGGTAATGGTCTCTATTGCGTATATACAAAGCTAAATTATTAAACAAATATAATCATCACTAACCACACTACTAACAAAAAGTTCCATACTGGCGCCTGCCCTTTCTAGCCTTTATGCCGTTGGTGTTTGAGAGGAAAAGACAGTCAATATTACTTTGGTTACAATATAGAAAAAATGAAGCAATGAAAACACACGAACTTGTGACCTGGTAGAATATTCTTCCTCAGTGTACATCATCAAAAGCGACAAAAACATTGCCATTTTCAAAGTAATAAGTCAAATTAAAAGAATCTATCTGAAAAATCAATAAATAATAAAGTCGCTGTTAATCCAATTATTTCTAATGGTATAAGCAGCAGTCAGCAGTAAAAGTAAATGCTAATTAAGTGCATTATTTGATGAATGAAAGTTTTCACTGAACCACATAACATTTTTCACAACCAAATCGACTCCCCTGAAAGCACTCTCCATAGAATAGATATCTCTCTGGAACCCTTTATTTGTGCATTAAGGATTACATTGATTGCATTGGACTGAAAGGTAATTGATTAAAATCTTTTCAGGACTTGTGTCTGGGGAATAGCCTTTCTCATTGCCTCAGGTTCAGCAGTTTTATGCACTACTGCTGGAGTCCCAGTAAGGGCATACATAGACTGCTTATAATACAGGTCCCTACACTTCCATCATGTGCACCACTATATTGCTCATTATATTTCAACATTTATTTTTTTTTACAGTAGATTTTCATATACACATTTAACCATACACAGTCACATTAAGTATTATAACATAATATCTAAAGAGTCGTGCGCAAGTGGCAAGACAAACATATAATCACATGAACTGCACCATGATCTTGCATTGTTTGGTGTATTCCATTGGAAACATGTTGCTGTATTTGTTTAGAAGTTTCAAGTGTAGAGTGAGAATGAATCTCCTCCTCCCAGAACCGTGTACGCGCATCAGTACCAAAGAACATCATATATAAACTTTAACAACAGAATAAAGCATCATATGCACACATTAAAATGCTAATATTTAGCAGTAAATATAAAAGACAGACTATTAAATATAAAGTTTTCATTTCTTGATTTCTGTGTGCAGGGCCTATCTTATACAATATACAATTGATAAAAACATCCTGAATATTTCATGTACCAGGACATGTAACATGTTGTTTGTTATTTGTTTAGTTGTGTGTATGTGTGTGTATGTTTTAAACAATCTAGACTGGTCACACAAGCATCTAGAATACAAGACAGAATACAAGACGAGTCTACGTCTTCTGTTTCTCAATGAAGTCCAGGAAAGGCACACATGTAAACCTCTTCTAGCTCACTGCAGTAATTGAGAGTCTCTGCTAGCTGGTATATTCCAAAGTGGTTAACACATAACAAAGAGATGTCCCTCAGACCTGCAAGCAGCCTGTGAGCTATTTTGCCCAGACAGCTCGGTTAATTCCTCCTCTTTGGTATTCTAAGAAGTACTCTTTGCTGCAGAATGATATGACAACACACACTTAGAAAAATCCAGCCCTGCAAAGCCTTGTCTCACTCTAATGGCCTCAAATAACGGGCACTTCACTAGAAACATACATACAGAAACATATACAGGAACGATTTGCCATGCCCAGCAATGTGTGACCCTACAGGTTCTGCTATTTGTTGATGTTGGGATGTCACAATAGAAAAGAAAGCTATGATCTACTACACTGCAGTGCCGACGTCATAGGCAAACCAGGGATTCATTTCTCTTTCTGGGACCGAGAGCCAAAAGAACTGCAGGTCATGAAGGACCACAAGAATGCAACAGAAAACATTTTGATTTAATCACGTAATTGATAGTCCACGTTTTTTTGTACCAGATAAACCTAGGCCACGAGGAGAGACCGAATAATACAGGGGCACGTTGCTCAATCTCCTTAAAAAGCAAGTGTCTGTTAAAATGAGCATACAAATGGTGGTGTGCTGTATGTATATTGCTATATGTGATCTGACCAGATTGACCAAAAGTGTTCTGTATACAAAAAATATAAAATAACATAAAATACAGTTTTAAAAGAAAATGAATGGGTATGTTAATCTACTACTGAAAAAGCCTACACAGTGTACTGCATATATTAACCCTGTAGAGTCTGTTTTCACTGCATCACATAAAGCGCTACTGATGCTGCATATTGTATGCATAGAAATACAAGTAAACCAACAATTCATCTCAGTATGTTTACTTAGAGTCTGTTTCTTTGGACAGCACTGCCATCTTCACAGGGTATTTTGAGGAGGTATAAATAAGTAACAACCTGTCACTGTTGTTTAGGGTTTGTTTATGTTTTTTACTTTTGAGAGGTGGTTTGTGTTCAGAATATTTGCAAGCTAATCAGAAACTATTGCAGCTTGCCCGTTCCTTAGTTGATATATATTAACCAACTGCAGCCTGCACTTCCAGGGGTAGGGGTGAGCATGCCAGCTACCTGCATTTACAGTATTTAAAAAAAAGAAATCTTTTTGCCACTCCTCAAGGAAATGAACACACACATACAAGACTTGAATGACATTTTATCTTTCAGAGTGAATTAAGTTTAAAGATGGCACAGGAAAATTGCATTGGCCTCTCCTAATCTGTTTAAAGATCTACAGTAGTGCTTCTCAGCAGACAGTAAGAGACAGCTATGAAAGTATAATCATGCAATGTATAGTGTTTCTTGCTTACCACTTGGGTTCTTGTTTTTCTTAAGACTCTTGCCACAAAGACACTGCAGCATATGCGTTCCTTTGCTGAAAATGTTCCAAAGAAACCACATTGATTTGGGCGAAAAGCAATCCAGCAGCTTAGACACCCTGAGAACGAAGAAATCCTTGTCGTTGCATAATAAGAGATTGTGATCAGTTCTCCAGAACAAGGGTACCAATTTAACCATAGAAAATGATTATTTTCCTATCTTCTCCTAGTCTTTTATTTCCTGGCGAGGTTTGTTTCTTTAGAGACTCCTCAATTAGAGAGACGTGTTGTATTTTTTTCCTTCTTTCAGATAAGGTTAAGATTAATGGGAAGAACTACATCAACAATAGGTTATTACCAAAGAGTGCAATTTTCCTTTCCGGCATGCAACCAAGTATGCTAAAGAAATCCCACAAGAGGCCAAAAAACTAATCTTAAAACAGTGAGACATGTACAATCCCCGAAGTAAAAAACATTCCCTATCACTTGATTGCTATGAGGAAGGGTGGATCTGTAGAGCATCAAAAGCCAAGGCAGGATTCATGTTACTAAAAGACTGCAGTTGTAGCACCAAGCACAACAAACATCACCCAATCAAGCCTGAATGATGATGATATAAACTCCCCTTTGCAAGTGTCAATATTATTACCATTAATCCCCAGTGATCTGTGCAATCTTATTTAACCAGCAGTTCCAAACCACACAGCAGAACTGATGTAAATCCAGATCCCCTTAATAGATGATTACTGTGGGTGGGTGGAAAGAGAGACAGATCCTCTTCCCCTGCTCTCACTCTCCCTGCTGCTTCAAGCACTGGTGTGCATTCGAAATAAATTTCCCTGTCTTTCACTCCCTGTGCTTGGCTCTGAATTGCAGGCACAGATAGAGTAGGAGGAGTTGAATATTTTTTTTCTCAGGGTTTTTTTTTTATAGAAAGCTTTATTTTAACCTAAACCAAGAGACATTTTTTTTTTATACCCATAATCAGATACAACACAGAATCATCATAAGGCGCCGCTAAGGTTAATGTAATATTCATGATAACATTTCAAAGCTGATTTCATTATCTTACATGTTAAAATTGTCATGCAGCTTGTGACAGCGAATATTGATGCTGCATGAGTAATATATGTTATATACAATTTTGTAACATTGGAAACAAGCTACACTATCATTTGGAAATGCGAGACATATGATGTTTATAAAATAATGGATCGATTACAAATACATAGAACATAGACAATGGCAACAGGAAACAGGTATCGTGTATTTTACTGAGCATCTTAAAATAAATCCTCACGTTATGTACGCCTGTATAAAACAAAACATTAAGCAATAGCTAATTGCATTGGCCTCTTTGACAGGATAAACAATGGCAATGTGGTTTATGTGTGCGGGTTTGTTTAGGCTCTTTACACAGGGGATTTGCAGATCAGCTGAAGTAACAGCGACATGCTTTATGCTGTATGTTACCTTCTGAGCATGCCTCGTTATACGTAATGTGTTCTGCTTTGTTTTATTATCTCTATGGTTACAATGATAACCATGCATTGCACATCTTGATATTTGGTACAGGTACCACCAGCAAAATCCCACTAGAATCTTGTGCAAAATGAGTTTCGCAGCAGAGCAATCCAGGTCACAGCTTTCGTCTCTCTGCACTGTGTTCCTAAATTTGCATTCAGCAGAATTCATGAATAGATCTTAGATGCTGCCTGTTCATTCATTGTTCTGTGTGGGGTGATTATAGAGATGGCTGAGAAGGACAATTCTGGCCATGAAATCCGCAATATTATGTAGCTAAATGCAGAATGAGGAAAATGATTTTGCAGACAGTTTTCAGAATTTCTGCACAGCTTGATGCAATATTGAAATATAAAAGCACCTTTTCGATATATTCACTGAAACTGAACTATGTACAAATCTTTAGATTCCTATAAATTTATAAAAATATACAGAACTAAATAATGCAGTAATAATGCAGTTATTATTCAATAAAAAGCATATACTAAGAATTAGATCAAGCTAGATTGTATAAGCTCTGTCCACAATCTGCTGAAGCTCCACACTGTTACACAAAGAAATGTGAATGGGAAGGTTGATGACTTTTGGTTTCAACCTCCGGGGAGAAGTCAAAAGCCAGCATTATGGGGGTTGGGTAGAGGGCATGAATTATGCAAATCACACCCAAACCCCGACCCTATGACTGATGTAAATATGTATTTTCAGAACTTGACATTCTCAATCTCCGCCCACCAATGAACCCCAATAAAAAAATTTCAGTTGAATAATGTACCAGCCACAGGTTTTTGAATTCAGGACACAGTACCAATGCCCCTTTTGGTACTGTGGCATATGTGTGGATGTGATACCCCAGAAGAACCCATGATTCCCCAGGGATTTATTGTCATGGATACAAGCCACGGTCAGACTTTATCATGGGCAATACCATGTTGAATTGCAGAGGAGGTAAATTGAATTAGTTGCAATCAGTATTACAGGTGAGAGATGATGTTTCCTAGCACAAGTGTAATAACAATGTAACAGTAACTCTGGTCAGTATCTGTGTGCAACATGCAAAAATAAATTTTAACCAATTGAGTTGGAGAACTGTGTAGATTGAGTAGGCAGCATCCCATAACAGAGCTGAGAGGAAACATTTGTAGGCCTGAGATAACCCTGCAGTCAAGTTCCCGATAAAGTAATTACTGGCAAGGTGTGGGTGAGTATGCCCTATGATGGGCTTTCCACAGCCTTTACTGCAAATGTCTTCAGTTCCTGCTTGTTCTTGGAGCATCATCAATAAATACAAGGAACCCAGTTCCACTGGCAGTCATACATGCCCATGCCATGACACTACCATCACTATATTTTACTGATGAGGTGGTATGTTTTGGATCATGAGCAGTTCCTTCCCTTCTCCATGCTCTTCTCTTCCCATTACTCTGGTGATCTTTGTCTCATGTGTCCATAGGATGTACTGTAGTTCCAAAACTGTAATGGCTTTTGTAGATGTTGTTGGGCAAACTCTAATCTAGTCTTGCTGTTTTTGTGGCTCACCAATGGTTTACATCTTGTTGAGAACCCTCTATATTCACTCTTGTGAAGTCTTCTCCTGATAACTTTGGCAAATATATGTGACACCCCCACTCCGATGTAGGGAGTGTCCACATAGCACTGTGAGATTTAGATGAAGTCTCAGGGACACCTTGGTTCTAACACTATGGTGGAACCACTACTGCGCCCATCCCAGCCCCAGCCTGTAATTGACCGAAACCAATGATGGAGGGGAGGGTAAGGAGACCCACCCTGACCAGCAACACACATTTTCAATTTATCTCCCTAGCCCAATTAACACACAATTAAAAAAAAGGAAGATCCCTGGCTCTGACTTAAACTTAGTTGCAGTAAAACATATAGGGTACAATACTTTGCAATTTGGCATTATCAACTGACATACGATTTAATCGCAGATAAAATGCACGATACAAACAGCAACACAACGACATTTGGGCATTCAGAATATCTCAATTAACATAAATAAAACAACACAAAACATTCTAGTCTTAACTTAAGATGGTGCAGGCCTTGGCAGGGGCTATTGAAATAAACAATAGTTTTCACACATAGGCCAACCCTGGCCTCACCACAAGATGAAAGGGGGTCTGATTTGAGGATCCTCAAATGCTGGCTATATAGGAGTGACATCCCCAGGCGATGTCTCAGCCTCAGGATAGGGTATTCTGGTCATGGCTCCCACCTGCGTCCTTTGCGCATCTTCCACTCGATGTAATAAGCATGGGAACCAAAGGTCTTCAAATGCAATGGATAAACTCAGTCCTGGAACAACCCATCTCACTGGTAACATTGCCACCCTCAACGTCAGCAGGCTCCCCGGGCTCAGTCAATGGGACAGTGTTGGTCACATCCCCAGTCTCGATTAACTCATGCACTGCTGGTACTGGTCCCAGACCTCCATTCTCATGCTCGTAGGAAGACTCTCCATAAGGACGGGCAGATGGCTTCCAGGGACTCATCCCTGAGGTCTTCCTCCCAGTTCTCACATGGGCGATGCACTACAACAGGCCTCCATGGGATGAGCTCCTTGTAGCTTTTAGTCTCCTCTGACCATTACACCAACTTTTGGAGCCACTTCTCCCTGTGTCTGGCCACACAGCCTCTCCCCTTCTTACGGTGGGTTCTATCCCTAGGTGGCTTTAAGTATACAGTCCCAGGCCACTCCACCACCTTCTCCGGCACCCCTGGCCGCTCTCCGGGAGGTAACTCGTCCCTGCTGGGCTGACTGGCAAAGGACTCAGGACTGTACGGCCTCACCACATGCACTGGCAATCCCGTTGGTGCATCTGGCACCTCCCCATCTGTGGGTCTCAACACTGACCATGGGGTTTTCACAAACAAGGT
>JABWIB010000105.1:155791-166522 GCA_016617825.1 Platyplectrum ornatum | reverse complement strand
GTGGTAGTAGTAATAATAAAGAAGGTAATATTAATAATATTAGTAATAATATTGGTGGTAGTAGTAATAATAATTAAGGTAATATTAATAATATTAGTGGTAGTAGTAATAATGAAGGTAATAATAATATTAGTAATAATATTGGTGGTAGTAGTAATAATAATGAAGGTAATATTAATAATATTAGTAATAATATTGGTGGTGGTAGTAATAATAATGAAGGTAATAGTAATAATATTAGTAATAATATTGGTGGTAGTAGTAATAATAATGAAGGTAATATTAATAATATTAGTAATAATATTGGTGGTAGTAGCAGTGGTCACAGTGTATGTCAGTGCTGAGGTCTTAGCTGTATGAATGGCAGTTTTCCTATACAGAGCTGTACAGAGCTGTAAAGTACAGCCATAGTCCTATAACTCCTCAGCTCATACCTGGCAATGTTTTAGCTCAGTGGTAGCTGCACAGCCTTAGAGTGGGGAACTTGGAGCTCAAATCCCAGCTGAGCCAGGCCTAAAAGTAATAATAATAATTATTATTCAAGTGCTCTGAGGAGAGTGAGGAGTTAACGTATGATGTCATGTGACCTCAAAGGTCACACTGAGTAGACGGAGCTGCCGGGGGAAGCTGTAACAGAGCGTACAGACGTAAAAAGCAGCAGCGATCGAGGAGGAATGGGAGAGAGGTGTATGGGCGCGGGGCCCCCTGAGACCCATGATCCCCCTATGCCTAGGGCCGCCCCTGCCTTCGAGCTCCTCCTATGTCTCTGAACTATGGTCGTCAAGATCTGCTGGGTCCAACAGGGAGGCCATCTCCTCCTCTGTCAGACCTGCTTTATTGATGACATAATAGCAAAGGAATAGCCCAAACCTGTCCAAAAAATACCCTTTGAGTCAATAGTCCCATTACTTTGGTCCCTTAAAAAGTAGGAGTCATATATAATAATTCCTACACCGTAATTCCTACACCGTTCACCTGATTTGCATATAAATACCCTCAAGTTAAAGTTGAAAATATGCAGTTAAAGAACATCTTGTTTGTTTAATTTCAAATGCATTGTGGTGGTGTATAGAGGCAAAATATTAGAACTGCGCCAATGTCCCAATATTTATGGACCTGACTGTATGTGTTAACACTGGCAACTGTTGAGAACTGTCAGAGAGAAAGTTTAACATAAGCCTCACCATACTTACTCCCAAGGGATAGAAATTGTCAGAGAATATTCTTCTGCACGCTTTTGAGATAAGCGCTACCACCATATTTAATTGTTAAAGAGGCATTTTAGCCATCTGCTCTAGTAATCAGGAGAGAGCTGTGAACCCTGAACTGCTCAATCAACCTCTCAAACTGTCTTACTGTGGAGCTTGCTATTCCACTAAGACTACTGGTACAAAGTACGTCATGTGCTATGATCAGCATCTGCATTAGGACAGCATATAAGTGGAGACATTTTATTGTCAGTGGTTTCTATTCCTTAAAATCTTCAATCATTTTTCTAAATGTTTATTAATCATTTTCCAATGTCCAATTTCAAAGGCCTGTGTAGTACCATTTCCTTAAGTTTAGAAAGCCAACTCTACCACCAAATCCAAAGCAAACTCAGTAATCCAGCCAGTGATCTTATCTCTAATTCTACTCAACAGACCCAGGTTTCATATAGATGCATCTATATATTGGGATGTGCTAAACTGTGAATTTTACTGGGGAAATAATATAGAAACTGCATTTAAATCCTCTGGTCATTATGGGAACTACTTATAAAAATAAGAAACTTTATTAGAAATTGTCAGGATATTAGTCAGAATATTAGAGAATTTTATGTTTTGTTTTGCATACATTCCTGTATTTAAAATGTAACATTCGGTTCTAGAACCTAATTCTGCCAAATAGAGTCTGTTAATTAGTCTTCTGTATCCTCTCTCTTTTGCTAGCCAGGTCAGTCTGGGGGTCTCTGCCCTTCCTGCTTCACTTTAGGGTGATTCCAGGAGAGGACAGAGTGCCGTGACGGGAAACTGGAAAACAGATACCGTACAACATCATACACCCTTCTTAGGTATTTAAGTCATCTAATACGTTGGCCTTCTGATGCCACTGGTGGCGACATCCCATGTACACCGCA
The DNA here is from genome assembly GCA_016617825.1 of Platyplectrum ornatum. NCBI lineage: Eukaryota > Metazoa > Chordata > Amphibia > Anura > Limnodynastidae > Platyplectrum > Platyplectrum ornatum. The sequence continues at coordinate 164,403 of JABWIB010000105.1, read as the reverse complement.
GTACAAGAAAAATCTATGAATAAAAAAATCTATGCTCATACTCAACAATAGGCTGTTGAGTATGAGCATGTTCTGGATCAGGTGGAGTATTGCCCTTACTGTACATTGACTATATGTCTGCACCCCTTTACTCCGATAATACGGCCTACAGATTGCAATTGGACCTAATCAAATTTGTGATGAGATCTGGATTGTCCATAATTGTGGATGCATGTTACTAAGTGTGTGCAGTACATCTGGAATTCCCCTATTATTAGAATTGTAGCTCTCCAAAATTTGTGAAGACAATATTCATATTATGTATCCAAACCTGAAAATAACAGAGAAAATTTAGATCTGGGTATATCCATGTTGAAATGTAATTTAGGTTTTGCATGCGGAGAGAATACTTTTATTTTGCTTGTTGGGATCTGACCAGCATTACTTTTACACTGTCATTTAAACTTGGGCTAGGAAACATCACCTTGTACTGTACTTGTGCAGTACTGTATTGTACTGTTTCTAACAGATGAACCTCCACTGCAATTCATCATGGATTTTACCAGGGTTGCTGACTATCTATCGGGTGAAACCAAATATCGTCAGAATGGGGTTGTGCAGAGGGTGTGAAAGGCAAAAGACTGTGTATGGGTGGGACATGATCTAATCAAGTCCTGCCCACCATAGGGATAATCGGAGCAAAACAGTGATTTACATGGAATGACATTACGGGAGAGTCAGCAATTTCTTCTCTTGTTTTTATGTCTAGATCTGATCTTATGTGTATAAATAGCTAGATATAAAATTAGTATTCAGGTTATGAAAGGATAGGGCTTTTACTCATAAAATATCAAGCAGGGAAAATAATTTATGACAAAAATCTCATGTTGAGAACTGGAACAAAGAACTGCATATTATTTGAATCCTGATTTAGGAGATATTTGGTCAACAAATGAATGTTGAATGGTTATAACAATTATACAGATACATATTGTAATAATTGGTAAATTATAAAATAAAGCTTTAAAACTGTAATGAGTAACAAGAGTGCAATATAATAAAAATATACCCCTTGCAGTCAGAGTGGCAGCGTGATTGATATTTGTAAATAGACTACAGACATTTTATATGGAATGTAATACAGACTGTGTTTGAAAAGTCAATGTTACTGACTGGGATACTGGATACCTCAATCACATAGAGAATAGACAGATCTTTTTCTGAAAACAGAAATGTATCAGCAAAGGATAACATTCACAATAATTTATATATACTGTATTAAGTTATTAAAGAAAATGTTGTAACGTTTGCAAAAAATAAACATGATAAGCTTTAGACGTTGTTTATATGTGCAACGTTGAAGACTGGGCTGGAGAGCATCTATGGTAATTTAATTTTACTGGATTCATTCTAAAGACAAGATTTTGCTGAACACTGAATTTTGTTAGCACTGAGTGTAAAAAAAAGAATCTGAACCTTTTCCTGTTCTATGAAATATCAGGACATACATATGCTGCTTTAATTTGAACAAATTGTTGTCTAAAACACAGCAATATTAAAGATATGCTTAAATGCCTGTTTTACCCTAACATATTGAAATGGGGACATTAATGTTAATTGTACAGTATTATATAATTCCTAAATGTTGCCCTATAAGGTTGCACTAGTTGCCCCGGTAAACGACTTATGGCAATTTATACTGATATAGCTTTATACCTTGGGTCTTACAGCCAGTAATCCCCACCGGACTGCGTCACCAGCACCTGGAAGCATTTGTTAGGTATTAACTGAATCAGGACTGTGGGTAGCTGGAAAAGTGTGATTTACAAGTCCGTGCGTTCAACTCAGGACATTTGGGGAATGGATTAGAGGTTAGCTATTATGTGTAAGTTCTGTGAAATATAACACAGCAGGGGGCTTTTAGTCCTTTTGCCACTTGAAGCAACAGATATAGTTATCAATAAGCTAATTAACATGGTAGCATATATCATTACTAAAATTTCCACTAATAAAATAATAGATCATGATGAAACGTGTTAGAACTAGATTCTAAGTACATTTTTCAAAGTGGAGCCTTATTATAATGTATAGGCACTGTACAAATGTCGATCTGTAAGGATAACCTTCTTGACACAACCCGATGTATTTTAAATGCCTATCCCTCCCCTTATTGCAGAAAATAGGTATGGTAAATAAACACACCCGCGAGCATGAATACAGTTCAATAGTAACATTGTACGAGGCTTGTGTAAATCCTCTCGAGTACAATGGTCTTGTTCGGGTCCATGGTTTTCAAAGCTTGAAAGCTCCCAGCTTCATTTATACCAGGAGTTAGTTCCAGTAACTACCGCAAAGAGACATGAGGGAAGTCATAGCTTTACATTGGGGTAAATGATACAAATGCAGAAGAAAAATCCTATTGAGTCTTCTGGTTGAGATACACAGCAAACCTAATGATGACTTCCTAATCTTACTGTAGAAAAATAATATTTCCTTTGACAGTTTGTAACGTTATGTGCATTTATTTCTTGTTCATACTCCATCAGGTTGTTTATAGTGCTTGGATATGTGTAGATAATTCCCTGTTCTGAAATCTTTTCATCTTTTTGTAGACATATAGGACATATAGGACAGTATTACATTTTCCTAGTATTAAAGTCCTTATTTAGGCATTTGTAAGTGAAATGTTAACTATATTCCCAGGTACACAGAAAAGCCCCTTCTACAAAACCTTGATGGTTCCTTAACCCTTATGGAACAACTATAGAAGCAGAGGTGCCTTTCTAAAGGTCAGCTTCTTTCAGCTATCCCTCCCATAATCACCCTTCATCCCTGTCCCTGGGAATCTCCCTAAGTGTAGTGAATTTTACTCTTCTCTCAACCTACCCTGTAAGGGCTTTACCTTTCATATCATTCTGAAGGGTATCTTCTATTTTAAAGATTATACTTGTGATCATATATGGAACACACACTAGATGCCCTTACTTTAAGCACTTTGTGAGGGTAATCTATTTAATTTCAGATCAGGATTTTTTTCTTGTGGGAGAAGAATGAAATACAATTGCAACCAGCTGGTTAAATCCAACACCACCTCCCACCTTTGTAGTTGGCGTCCTCTTGGGATACCATGGGATACCTTGGGGTATATATATCACCAAACATTATTCATAGCTATATCATGCTTACTATAATCCATTGCTCAAAGCTTTATCCACTCACTTGAAGGTATGGAACACCCAATATATATCCTGGTTTGGTCAAATAAACCTCCTAAATCTAAGAAGAACAGTTTCACTAGGATTGCAGCAGCTTGATTTTTAACAACCAGTACTGCAGCAGTTAAAATCCTATCAGCATGAATTGCCCCAGTTGTGCTGAGACTATAGTTAAGCCTCTTTCTTCCAATAAAGTTTAGCTCATTAATTTGCTTTTAGTGCTATGTTGGTACTGGATGATTTGGTGCTAATCAATAACTGAATTATCTTCAATTCTGTTTATTTCTTGTATCCAGCATTACCAGCCTATGGCCTGATCCATATTTAGTACATTATTTCCAGGTATGTAAATTCTTCATATCTAAGTAATGATTGTATCTTCACAATACATTCCCCAACACAATGCACTTACAAGGACGGAGGAAAAATGGGCAGTTATGTGTATAGAGCCTTACCTTAAGTTCTACGCACACAGCCCTACAAGGAAGGATGTCTTACCGAAATCATCTGTCCACAATATAGCCAATACTGTACAATTTAAATTTTCCCCCACCCATTAGGCATAAATGTGTACATACGGAGTGACGATACACCTCTCATGTATGCAACTCAATGTTTGCAGAAATTCAGTGAGGAATTCCCATTTCTGTGCACATGTGTTCCATATGAGGAAGTCACGTGAGTTGTGCTTCGAGATCAGGAGCCTAATCACCATTCTACTCTACATTGTCTGGTAAGCTTGTTTTTCTTACCAGTATTTTTTGTTTGTATGTTTTTACCAAATTCTTGAGCTTTTTCTGTGTTACTGGATCTCCATATAAATACTAAATATTACATTGTTTATCTGTATCAGTATATTTACCATCAATAACCATATCAGTCTAATTTAATGGATTGTATTAAAGTTATATTTAAGGGATATCATGCAGGTTTCATTTCCCATAATAATAACATCATTTGATAATAATGAGAATTTAAGCCAAAATGCAATGAACAGGTAATAAAATGGATCTATAGTTTTGAAGATTAGTAACAAAAATCATGTACCGGAATTGGACATGTTAAAACCCATGGACGATTGCATTTAACTAAATACATATGTATGTTTTATGTTAGTGCCTTTACAATGGAATTGTCCATGTTCAATTTAAAATATTCAGACCAATCTCACAGACCTTTTTTTATTATTATTTTATTTAAATGTGAAGCACACAAAACAATACAGAGTAATAAATAAGAACAGTTACTGGGAACAAGTAATATGTAAATATTAATATTTATATTATTAGTCATAAAACATTAAGGGCAAGATATACTAAGGGCTTGTTAAAACCACACATTATTTGGTGTTTTTTGGCAATTTTTAAAACCGTAAATTTACAAAACAAAACCTACAAAAATACTACTTTTTCACCATTCCGGTTTTGTCTATTGAAATACAGTACTATTCTATTAACCTTAGTGTTGTCAACTGAAAAACAGAAAGACACATACATTAACATTATCCTTACCCTAATCCCTCCCTCACTACAGCCTAACATTAACCTTCACCTAACATTATCCTAACCCTACCTTACCCTAGCTTTAACTTTTAAATGAACATTAAAAATAACATTTAGGGATCTATTCACTAAAGTGAGTCACTTAAATGTGTTCCCTGTACCTTCCTGCTGACCTCCGTTACTCTTCCTAAATGATGTTCTATCCATGTGATATGAAGCCTGGTCCACTCCGAATATGTTAGTATAATGGTAAATTGCTTCATTTCATCCAAAATGAAATGGTTAATTTAATGTACAGTTTGGACAGTCAGACTATTGCACTTGTCTAAAGAATATGAAATGGCTACACATTTCTACATTATTTAAAATTTCCACCTCTTGCTACGCTAGCTGCTGCGGCAGCAGTAATTGCACCTTCGCTGATGCTCCATTTCACTTTTTTATGCTGTTTAATGACCCCCTGCTATGCTGCTTGCAAACACAAAAGCTAATCTAGAAAGCAGACATTTTTAAGGGAAAATGCACAGTGACACTAATACAGAACTGTGAGCATGTCATGACCTTACTTCTCTTAGCTGATCCTAATCATCCATTAAAATCCACTGGCCCTGTGGCAGTTGCATGTACAGCTATGACAAAATGCTCTGGCACCAATTTATTAATCAATAAACTCTAAGAAATGAAATGAAATATAAAACGGATTGCAAAACAAATATTTGCTGAAATACACAATAGGTAAACTACAAATAAATAAAAATATGGTTTATACTCTGGACTAATTTTCATTGACTGTCATGCAACCAATGGCAAGCAGTACATTTCAGACTTACAAATATTGCTTTTCCCTTTAGGGTTGCCTTGGGTGGTTTCACATACCTACCTAAACCATGGATTTTTCCCTGGATAAAATGTGCCAGTCCTCCCTTTGTACTATGTGTTTTCAATTTTTAAAAAAATAGAATTTAACATTTAATTATTTTTACCATGTTCAGCAATAACTGGGTATGCGCTGCTAGATAGATGTCAGCAGAGTGTAGTGGACATTAATAAGCTAGATAGAGCAATGCATTCAGTGAGCTTATTGTAAGAAGTTATGTTTTAAGCCATTTGATTCCCATCAGGGGCTAGAGCATATAATATTTCCTTCAATTCGGTACTAGAATTTTTAGTTACAGCTTTGCATTATTTTATACTATGTAAAGCTACAATTTGAAACAAGCCGCATTTGCTCCATTTAAGTCATTTGTGTTACAGGGAATAGCTTAAGAACATGAAGGTCAATCAAGGGTAGAAATGGGATTAATGCTCCTTGTTTAAATAAAGTTCTATATATGACCCTGTCATTGTGATTGAGGAGTTTTGCTGAAATATACACTTAAAGGCTTTTAAAATTGTAATTTCACACTTTTGGTTCAGTCATACTGAATATTATTAATTACTGCTAACAGTTACATTTCTCATTCACATTATTTGGAATGTGTTATTTGACTATATATATATATATATATATATATATATATATATATATATATATATATAAAAAGCAGAAAACATCAAGAAAATTAATTATTTGAAAATAAGGAGTTTTCTCTATTACACTTGCCAAACCTCTTCCTGAAAAAAATATTTTTCTATATTTCTGTTTGAACTCAAAACCAGTTTAGTTTTGTTCAAAAATATTAGCAATGCATGGACAAGTTAGATGTCAATATACAAGCTTCAGTGCATAGAGTTTAATTTCATCAATGAGTTTTGATGGAAAATTTTAACAATTGATCTGGTAGTATTTAAATTGTAAAGCTGGCCATACACTATGNAATAAATCATCCAATTTAACGATTATCACTTTATTGTTTAATGTATGGGAATGATTTTTTCAAATGATCGTCAAAAAAATTGGGTTTTTTATTTTAAGGTCTTAAATCATTTGATTGGTGAAAATTTTTTTAGTGTATGGGGACTTCCAATAATCCTGCCGTTAAGACCCACTTTAAAAGCATAAACCAAACAATTTTTTTTGAAAAAAAATAGTTTGGAATGACTAATTTGCATTTTTGTACTATAAAATTATTGGCTGTTTCCAATTCCTTAAAAAAATATTTAATTTTCATGCAGTATTCAGCACCCAGTTGCTTGTTTGTTGGAGACACATTTAGCTAGCAGTAAGTTACTTGTCTTTTTCCCCTTATAATATATGTGTGTTAGGTGTGTGATTGAGTTTGTGAGTGGTTGTTTTATTGTAATTAATGTTTTGTTTTGTCTGTCAGTTTTTGTTGTCTGTGTGTCTGTAAATTTTTGTGTGTTTTCAGTGTTTGTTTGTTTTTTATTTCCCCCCTTTTATTTTGGCTGTTAGGTATATGGCCAGTGGGAGCAGTGAGGATCAGGGCCAGGTTAAGCTCCTTGGCTGACAATGTGCCTTGGCTGTAATATTGGGTGCTCATGCAGCTGCCACAACCCATATCTGCAAGTATATATTGTTTCCACAGGTTGCCCTTAAAATATTGTTTCCCCAGGTTGTCCATAAAATGGTTAGAATGGTTAAGTACTCAGGTTAGTATTTGAGTGTTTAAGTTATTAGGTAAATATAACCATTTTCAATCTTGGTTTGGGTGGGTTAGGAATTGTATTTTGGAAGCTGAATACCTTCTGGCTGACATTGCTGGGGGATGACACAAACATATTTCAAGGCAAATTCTGGGGCTCTTCTCTGACTGTTGTCTGGGATGCCTTTAAGGAAGCTATATTGCTCGCATTGTTAAGTTTAAGCATGAATCAGATGTGTTGGACTGCTGTCAGACCTTGGAGACTGCATATCTTGCTAGCCAAATTATTGAGCATACTCACTATATCAGTTACACACAGTCCACCACACCTAATATTGTCTGGGTTTTTCAAATGTATTTTCAAGTCCTGTATTCTTCTAGGGCCAGGAACCTATTATTATTAACGCTTATTTATTAGGATCTACAAAGTGTCTGCTTGATAGCTTTTTTCCAACTATGGTTCCAGCAAGTTCAAATTATATGTGATACACATGGCCTCTCTCTTATTGGGAAACTGGCTCTGATTATTTAATTTGCCTCTGAGCCATGAGAGTTTTGTCTATACCAGTCAAAAATGGCCCTCTACATATCATATAATATGGCATTAGTGTATGGATTCTATTTATTCAATTTTTTATGTCTATCTGCTTTTATTATGGCATGTCTTTGCTGAAGATCTTGGGAATGTCAGTGCCATACCCTTTATTCAGTACACTTTCAGACCTGCATATTACATGAATTTATGGACTACTGTACTTGCTGTCATTACTCCTCATATGATGTAGCTGTCTCTATTGTTGTTTTTTACACTATGTATTATTGTCATTTATATGTTGTATTCTTGGACCACCTCACTAATTTTGCCTGTATATGTTGCTGATTTGTCATGCTTTTCATGCTCAAGAGAATTACTTGATTCAAATAGAAAGAAAGAACGAATGAAATAAAGATAAAGCATAAAGAATGATAGTTATAACACTGTGATGTGGCCTATGTACTGTTATGTTAGTTACAGTCAAATAGTGCACATCTGATCGATGTTGTAATTAAACAGATTTTTAATTACTTTTAAATTGATTGTTGAAATGGGTAGACAACTTAGGCTTTACTCATGACAAACAAGGCAATATTTTAAAATTAAACTTAGTATCACTATGTTATGTCACTAAACACATGGGGGTATATTTACTAAGCAGTGAGATTGCAGTGAGATTTGATAGTGGAGATGTTGCCCATAGTAACCAATCAGATTCAAGCTTTCAGTTTCATTTTACACACTGGAGAATGTGAACTCGAATCAGATTGGTTGCTATGGGCAACATCCCCACTTTTCAATCTCACTGCAATCTCGCTGCTTAGTAAATATACCCCAT
>JABWIB010000105.1:119123-129158 GCA_016617825.1 Platyplectrum ornatum | reverse complement strand
ATCTGTGTGTAACATGCAACAATAAAGTATTCTCCCTGCATGCAAACACTAACATTCATTTTACCTCCCCTGCAATTCAAAATGGTTTTACCCACTCTTGAAAAAAATCTTTAGATTGGAACAATTTATCTTATAGTGTATGGCCAGCTTTAGATTTTTCAAGAGTGGGCATGATGATGTTTTCTAGCACAAATCTAATAACAGTGTAACAGTAACGCTGGTCAGTATCTGTATGCAACATGCAAAAATAAAGTATTCTCTCTGCATGAAAACACTGACAAACATTTTACCCCCCTGCAATTCAACATGGTTTTGCCCAGTCTTTTTGCAAAATCTTACGATTGGAACAATCTATCTAAAAGTGTATGGCCAGCTTTTCAAACACAGGCAGAGATAAGAACCTGCAGGCTCTGTGAAGACACTGTATCTAGCAGCTGTGACAGGACATTGCAGTAAGTTACTTCCAGGGTGACATCTCTGCCGGCAGTACAGCAGAATGAGGAGATTAGACAGGAAGTTCCTGGGAGTTAAAGGTTAAAGAGGCCCCCTGTGGGCCGCCGCCAAGGCGGTGCCTGGCGTTTTTTTTTTTTTTTTTCCTCCAAAGGCAGAATGAGAACCGCCTGGTGGCCTCATTCTGCCTGCAGCCTCCCGGGAAAAGTGAAGATTATGGCCGATTCGTCCCTGGCCGCACATCAGCAGCCTGCTCATGGTGCGGCCCGGCCCTGAACCACCAATGGACTGTGGCCCGGGTGCCTTTTGGCACCCTGCCACCCACGCCAGTCCGCCCCTGCAGGAACTCTTTACCCATAGAACCTTATAGAGGACACGTAGTCATCCGCTAAGATTAGAAGAAACGAAGTTTCACAACCAGCAGAGGAAAGGGTTCTTTACAGTAAGGGCAGTGAGAATGCGGGTCATGCTAACTAACCCAAGGGGACATGGGTCATTAGATTACATTCTGATCTGCTGATCGTACAGAGCAGATCAGAGCATAATATTTAAAGCAGTCTTCAAGACACTTAAGTAGGGGAGGGGAGTTAAATCACATGCAGGTCTGGATCAGGTCCAATGTTTGTAGGTAGGCTGATAAATTATAAAAAATATATTTTAATTACATTTTAGTTCACATTTTATCAGACCCATATACTATTTATAGAGTCAGCATTCATGTATACATGTAACATGTTTTTTTTAGCAACAATCAATTTTCCATCAACAATGAATTTAGTAGCTACTGTATTTACCTGGGATGAAAATGAGTTGTTTATTACGTAGTGTGCAGGTATATTTCTCCCAGGTTACTGGCCTGTGTGTTGTAAGCCCAGGGAAAATGTTTTCGTGTTGTGAAACACTTCCCAATAGTTCATCAGCTTTTGGTAAAAGCTGGTAAGTGTTCCTGGGGTGGATAGTTGCAAGAGAGGGAGGGTCCACCATACATTAGCCCAATCTGGGAGGGTCCACCATACATTAGCCCACCTGTTAGCCAGAGTATGTGAGAGAGAGAACTCTTTGCCCTGGGAATATTTATGCTGCAAACTGTTATTTTATTTAGTGTTAGACTTAGGTGATTCATGTTTAGGTAGTGCCGGACAGGCAAGGTATTTATTTAGTATTTTTGTTTTGCTTTCTCTATGGAATAAAACTGGCTGAGGTCAGTTGCACCTTACTACCTGGAGTTGGTGTGAAATTGTTGCTGAAAATCTCCTCCCACTCACATTAGCTAAACTGAGGAACAATAGTATAAGACAAAGTACAGGTAATACCATAAACTAACATTGCCTAGCAACCACTTTCTCTCCCACAGTAATCCTTATCTGTAATAATTAACACTTTAGGTACTGAAACTCTAACATACACCATTGCGCTTTACAGTACCACTCCCTGAAAACCATCCCCTACAAGCACAGGTGTTGGAACATAGGGGGCAAGGGGGCAAAGCACCCCTCTTTAAATGTGAAGTGGGCAGTCAGCCTCTCACTTGCCAGCAATTTACCCTATCTTACAGAGTAGCTGTATGGTTCTAGAGGGTGGCGCAACAAGGAGAGGTGAGAGGGCCACAGCAAACAGGGTGTACTTTTTCCCCCCAAAGTAACATGTTCAGACACCCTTGCTTACAATGAAACAATATTTTACACATATGATCATAATTTAAATATCAACTTCAAAATTGAAACAGATTACATTTTAGTCCCAGCTATATTTTTCCCATTGTTTTGCCTTTAAAAATAAGATTTATTACAATTCAGCATATTGTGATGCCAAGATCTTCCTCATTGTAAGCTGTCTACATCTTTAGCTATTGCTTACCCCTACTGGGTAAAACTGACAAGGAATATGTAAACAGACTCGACTGGTAATTCAAAAATCGGTTTTCTAAGACAAATGATGCTTTAGCATCTTACATTCTGACATTTCAGCCTGTGTTTCAATTCTGTCCTCTGCATATTATACTTAAATGAATTTAATCTTCGAGATAATTAATTGTCAATTCTTTTGTAAAACGTCCTCCACAGATTTTGGTGTTTTTTTTTACTTTTTGTAAGTCTATTTTTCGGCTATTATCAATTTCCAAAAATGTCAATGAGCATTTATGAAAACAGGAGCAGTACTATAACATTTAAGGCTAACTGTCTGTTTTGGGTGTGAGTATTGTTTCTTTAACAGTAGCTAAATCATAGAATATTCTTTTCAAAGGATTTTCTATTCGTTTGCAGAATGTGTGTTGACCTTGTTGTAAGTGTTCACATTTTGAAAACTAATCTTATCATTTCCGATGTATACTTCCAATATGTACTACAGTACCAGTACTAAGAAACTTGTGGTATGCAGTAGGTGCAGACACAATGCTTTTTCAGCTGATAGTACGTGTAGTGCAAGGCATTGTGGGATTGACTGTCGAAAAAAGGAATGCAGGTTAAGCAATAGTTCAAACAGAACACAAACACACCACTGGTAGTGTGTTAATGTGAGCGGAGCTGATTCCGGGTCCTTTAATTCAGAGCTGCTGAATTGAGCGCAGGGAGAGGAGCAGGCAATGTGCCCCTTATCCCTGCGCTTGTGTCAATGGCGCAGAGGCGCATGCGCATACAAGGGGCTGTAACTCTGGAACATAATTTTACACAGCAGAGAGGGCACCTCTATAGCCCGGCACCCTCCTCCAGTGTTTACTCATAGCCATTGCTGTATTTTATCCCTGCAGCTTGCTTTCTTCTTCTTGGCTGCCGTAGTGTTTTCAGACTATATGACAGGCAGCTCAGCAGCATTACATACGCCTGTTCCTACTACAAAGACTACAGCGAACACTGGGCCTACGGTTAGACTCGGCGCCCTGGTGTTCTATTCCTCACAAGTGTCAGCCCAGGACAAAAGATTTTTGTCCATCGTTTTGCTCTTTTTCTCATGACAGAGATGCTCCCTTTGTGAGTATAATAGGAACAGTCACAGACAAGATGGGAGCAGAATAGTGTAGTTTCGGCTGACAGTTATAAGACAGTAACAAGTACTTCCAGGCAGATGTTGAGATAATTGAAACTGTAGATGAAAAATAGTTATCTGGATTTTTGTTCAAGGCTGTGGCAGTGTCCCAGACAGAGTACCATGTAAATATTGCGGGTAACACATTATATAACATTATAGAGAGATTAGCATAATAAAAGATTTACGATTTAACTATGAGAGGAATTATAAATCTCAGAACATAATGCACATATTTGGTCATTTAAGAATGAAAAGTAATCAGTTAATCATTTAGAAGCGAGTCTATAATATAAATGCACTCACACATGGTCAGATAGCTCAGAAGGTGATGGTGACTTCAATAAAATCATCCTGTGTGTCAAGTATTCTCACTATCTGAGAAACTGCTGATCTCCAGAGATTTGAAATGAAGCACAAATAAGAAAAAAATCCAATAAACTGTTCCTTTATAATGAGTCAGAGGACACTGCAGGAGTGACAGCTGAGCAGGAGATGGTGTTAGTATTCTATGGAAGTTTTCTTTTATTAGAGTAATATACAGTAATATGGGTGATTGCGAAGTATGACAGAATTCTTTTATTTAGTCTTCATTAAAACAAAAGCTGAACTAAATGGACCACATTCAAGAGTTCTCCTATGGCCTCTGGATCTTAATGAGTAACTTTGGTATGTGACTGATTTTCAGCATGAATGTACAGTCCACAAATCTGCTGCAGTGATGCTATCAAGGACCAGAATACTAATTTTATGCAACATCCTTATCAGAACAAACTGGAAGGTGAGCAGCATGGCGTATTTTATAGTGAGAATTCATTTTAGGGTGAGTTTTGTATTTACTATTGGTCGTGTTTCAAAATTCTCACCTGTGTAAAATTTGCCAAAACACGCTCATGTAAACTTGCCAGGGTGAGTTTTTTTAATACTCACATACAGTTCATAGTATTCACTATCCGCTGTGAATGATTGTCACCCAAAACTAGCATGCAAGTTTTCTAAAACTCGTTCATACAAACAGACCTGCTTTTTGTATGCAAATTTTAGAATCTCGCTAGGCATCCGTCAACCCCTAATAAAGAACCATGTATATATGGCAATTCATGGGTCCACCTGTGGGATGCATTATACATACTGATGGAGGCTTTTTTGGCCATAGGCCTTTTTAGACAGGGAAGTCCTCAGATAATGGGTGGATATTTCATGTGCGTTTTGAACCTGGCCTCCAACTGTTTTTGATAAACCGGCACAGCCTCCGGCATTATGAGCGGGTGATAAGGTATTTGGAGCCTGATACAGGCGGGTGTCATGCATTTTCTTTCCTGCTAAAAATGAATATCTGCCATTCACTTCCTGGCCACTGGTTCCTTTCAGTCAGTGCCTGGGTGGGTGCATGTGTTATAGAACATACCTTTGGCCTCTTAAAATCTTGTTTACGTCACCTTGACAAGTCTGGTGTCCAGCTCCTCTACTCCCCTAGTAAGGCTGCAGATATTGTGTTGGCCTGCTGCTTGCTAAATAATCAGGCCTTACAACAACCATGGCCAGAGGACTTGTGACAGTGCATGACATACAGTAGTTAGCCACCTAATCATGAACACAGAAGGTCAGGGATACACACGATTTTAAACTCAAAAACATGTTCTACACATTCTTCTATTCTTAAACATAATATTGTACTAAACTGATTTTGGCATGCATAGTTATTCCATTCACATCTTAACATAGAATTGATCAAGTGTGCTGATTAGAGGAGGACACTTGTTTAAATGGGGAAGCAGATGGCTAGTCCTTCTTCATAGATTTTCCCTTTCATATGTTCTTGTGATGTTTTATTCTTTCTTGTTCTTAAAGGAAAGCAGCCATACTTTTTCTTAGGGTCCCCCTCTTTCAACACTTGCACCTGCCCCACTGTCAGAGAGTGCTTGTAAAACATAAAAAACTCTCTTGAACTCAGGGATAAAGCTAAAGGAGCAGGTGCACAAATCTGCCATTTTACAATATTTATAATCAGAAACAACCCCAGGGGACCTGGAAGTCTGAATTCAGTGCTTTTCTCTCTCTTTACATTAATATTTGAAGGACACTGGCCTCAATGCTTTCTGAACAATCTAATAAGAAATACTAAAATTATTACTTTCAAAACTCTAACAACGTATGTATAATGTAGATAAGAACTTGTTTCCCCTTGCACTGGCACTGGCTTCCACATGCCAGATGTGCACTTTTGTATCACAGACACAGAACCAACCCGAGGATCCTTCTGCCCCCCCCCCAGCAATGGGAGGGAGGGTGAAGTATTGCCCGACTGGGTGAACTGATGGTCGTAAGACCACAATTGAACTGTGACACGAGGGATAGATTTACTATGAACTGAAGCATTAGGGTGTCCGAGGTGTCCGTTTGTTTGAACAATTCATCTACAGACCTTATTTATATCTTTCATTATAATGCTCTTGCACTTTTTCTCTTTTTATTGATTAATTGAATAGATATGTAAACATTTAAATGCCGAATATTTAGAAGCAATGGGTGTTGTATTGACCATTTAGAGTGTGCGTTATAAAGTATATGCTTTTTACCTAGTAGGCTTTCTTTGGGATTGATAGGAAAACTTTTTGGCTTTGCATATTTTATATATACTGTGTTGCACCTCAGTATACTAGTAGGTTCTGTGTGGTTTTACTTCCTTTTTTGGTGTAGATTTATTAATAGCATTTTCTATGGTTTATGTCTTTTATGTGACTTTCATTTTTTCCAATGCTTTTAATTTGGCTCATGCTTTCTGTATGAATACAGAGTCAGTAAGTTACAATTGAATGTGAATTCAGTAGGTGTACAGTATATGTTTATATATACACATATGCAAGGTGCATATGTGTTTCCAAATGTGGTGTTTTAGAAGGTTCTTTTACAAGGAATTTAATGTTTCTCAGCTTAATTTTAATAAATTTTGCATTTAACATGGCGACTTTAGTGTAGAATCAAGTGTTTGTGGATCTGGACTTTTTGTGGCTTATTCAAAGCATTCACTGTGGTTTCTGACTGTATTTATACATTTAATTAATTTCATTATTTATTGCATTTATTTGGATTTATTTTAAGCTAATTGGGTAATACTGCTGGCACGTTTATGACACTATGAACGGACTGTACTCCAGGCTGACATGGATATGCTATATCCTGTTGGATATATCCTCTTGGAAGTTCACCAATGTAAACAACGTAATTTCTTTTACAAAACACTTTCCTTGTCAACATACCTCCCATGTCCCTCTTTCAACAGGACAGTCCCGCTTTTGGGGGACTGTGCCGCTGTCCCTCCCGCCTTCCAGTTTGTCCCGCTAAGGGGACAAACATTATCATAAATTTTTTTTATATTAGCCACAACCCGCAGCATTGAAAGGGTGCCGGCACCGAGGGCAGAATCGTTCAGGAACGGGGCTTAAGTGTACCGACCTCAGACCCCCGTACGTTGGGAGGTATGTTGTAACTGAAGAGCCTTCTGTGTCTCTGGTGTTTGTGTCTAGTTTCTTACTGCTGTTATTCCTGCTCATAAAAATCCCACTTTCTTCTGCAGCAGGGAATTCTGTAGTCTTTAAGCTACTAATGCAAGTATTTCATGTATTATTTCGTAATAAAAAAATTGTTACGATAATCTGCAACATATATATATTATAAGTAGAAAAAAGATGTGTAGTGCGAAAATGCACAACACAAATTGCAAGCGCACGTGCCCAAAATATAACACCACTAGCAAATAAATAAATATAAATGTAGACTAAAACAACCTGATAATGTTTTACACAACCAGGGGCAGCTGTACCCCACAAGTGGTAAGGTCCGCTAGTGTGACGGATTCTCTCAGTACCAGAAATTGTGATAAATAAAGGAAGAGGGGATTTGTAGCGCCGAATTTAGTCCAATGTGAACCTGTCCAAAGAATATATGTACCTTCCAAAGTGTTTGTGATCCGTAATAAAGTGGAACCAGAATTAGCTCGGCAAAACGAAAGAGAAAAGAAACACATATAGTGTAATACTGTCAATCAATAAAACAATAGGTAGTAGCTCCCAAAGCCAAAGGAAATGAAAATATCAGCACCACATGAGCAATAGCTGTAAGCTAAGCGTACCAGAGCATAGCTTTGTTTTACAGCATTGTACAATGGACCTAGACGGCTTCCTCCATTACTGTATTTCTTATGAGTAATCAATGCTCCAGATCATCACAGACATAAAAAGGGGGAAGGTGAAAATACCATATATAGTGTAGTAGGTATAAACAATAGCCTTTAATTCAGCACATATTAAAACTGCATACCAAATATAAAAAATCTGCAAACAGGGTCACCCTAGAAAGGGTTGCTTATCTGTGCGGATGTTCACTCCGGGATCTGCGGACAATCGCTGAGTCTCGCTTCCACAGTGAGGTCTCCGTTTCGTCACGTAGTCCAGGAGGGGTTAAACCTATGTGTAATATGTAAGAAAAAGACTAAAACTAACATTGCAACTGCATACTAATCCTTTCTGGATTTAAAAACCAAGATATTTATCCAGTACTTCATCATTACACCCTAGTTTCCTTCTACTGGTTATGAAAGCCAATATATAATTCACAGCAGGAGTGGCTTAATCAGAGATGACTTTTTTTTATTGGTGCAAAACAAGATTAACATCAGAATGAACAGTAGTGCTTTACATACAAAATAACAACAACAAAGGTATGCTGTAGTCAAAATAAATAACAGAGACAATGCAGTAATGTATTAAACAAGAGGATAATGCGAGTGGATTTACAAAACTCTGTCAGAGCAGGTCTGCTTCAGAGGTATGGCAGAAACGGTCTCCGTAACAATGATAATCACTAGTCACCCATCAAGGCGTATCAGAGTTCATAGAAGAAAGCGGGTGCCATACCAATCTGTTGATTTAAAACAGAGATGAATTTAGGTTCATGTAGAGGGGGAAAGGGTATCAATGTATTCAGACCAGAGATGACCTTTGATTTTTTCCTCTATGGACAAACAGCATGGGGAGGGGGCTGCAGCGCAAAATATATGTAAATCACACTATAGCGTGCAGGTAAATCATGCATAAGGATGTCACATCATGTTTGCTGACTCTCCCAGGATCCCTATTTGTTCTTTGTCCTGATCCTGACATCTCCCTGATCCAGCATGGATTTCTATCCCATAGTGCCGGATAACTAATATCCTATCCTTTCTGTACTCTTACTTAACTTGTCTTTCTGTCTGTTTCCATCCATCTTTGTCCATCTCTGTTGTATCAGTCTTGTCAGTCAGGGGTGTACCTGACTCCAAACCCTTCTTGTTAGAGGAAGCTGTGCCAGGGATCATGACCTCTTGGGTGACTGCAGGAAAATCTGTGTCCGATTCCAAGGTGTGCAGATATCCAAGGTGTAAATAGCAGTACAGCTGGGTACATACTACATATATGTAACGGCCACGCCTCTATCTAATCTATTTATTAACAG
Organism: Platyplectrum ornatum; assembly: GCA_016617825.1. NCBI lineage: Eukaryota > Metazoa > Chordata > Amphibia > Anura > Limnodynastidae > Platyplectrum > Platyplectrum ornatum. The sequence continues at coordinate 120,191 of JABWIB010000105.1, read as the reverse complement.
GTTTTTATATAGCGCCATCAAATTAAGTAGTGCTTTACAATTTTGACAGAATGGGTGGGAAAGGGGGCCCTGGCCACAAGATTACACTCTATAGTAGCCTCTTGTAAACTTCTTAGTTCTGTATCAATATCAGATGATTACCACTGAGAAAAAACATGTAATGTTAACCCACCTATGTGCACTTCAAAAAAACAGACAATACTTAAAGTGCTGCTGTCTGTTATAAATACAATACAATAATATCCACAAGAGGGCAGCAAATCCTTTATATTACAAAATATATGGGGGGGGGGATAAAAAGGTAAAAGGAATCTGTAAAGAAGGAAACCTATCTGTGTTACATGCTGTGTTACATGCTGACTACCGTTACCTGAAAAGCAATGCATAAATTGGTTCTTCATCCCCTTTTATAATTACATAATACAGAAAAAGTAAATTAAATTATTGACACAGCTTGTGTCTTATAACATAATACCTCATTGCCCCTTTTTGTTGATGAGTCATTGTTGTGCCCAAATGGATCATCAGAAGAATTATTTGCAATAAGTGAAACCTTACATCTTCTCTTTAATCCCTCTTTTGGGGGTAAGGAAATGCTTCCATTTATTTATTATATACACTGCTATTCTAATTTGGGGTCACCCAGACTATTTTGTGTTTTCCATGACAACTCACTTTTAGTTATCCAATGAGTTGCAAAATGAATAGAACATATAATCAAGAAACAAAAATAATGATCCATTTGCAGAAATTACAACATTGCAGACCTTTGCCATTCTAGCTGTTGGATTGATTTGATGGGTACTTGGTACTTGCATAACATACAGCAGAGGTTCCCAAACTTTCTCAGTTGAGGCACCCTTAGTGTCCCCATAATTTTTCAAGGCACCTCTAAGACACAATGATTGCTACTTTTTTTACATTTTTGAGTCATAATCATGTAATAACTATTTAGGTAAAAACAGAAATACTTCAGGTTGACATCAAAGACATAAAATTGTGTGCCTGTGTGTGCTTTGGGCCTGGACTGCTGCTGCCTACTTCTGCTGCTTTTGCAGGTGCAGGTGC
>JABWIB010000105.1:96637-107665 GCA_016617825.1 Platyplectrum ornatum | reverse complement strand
AAAATTTACCACTAACTTAAAGTACAATGTGTCACGAAAAAACAATCTCAGAATCAGTTGGATACGTTAAAGCATTAAAAAGTTATTACCACATAAAGTGTAACATGTCAGATGTGTAAAATAGGGCTGTGTCATGAAGGACCAAATAGGCTGCGTCTTAAAGGGGTTAAACTAGTCAATTCTGAAAAGTGCATTGTTCAGATCTCTATTAGGTATAAACATGGGACGATTCCTAGATCTCCTAGGAAAGGTCCCCAAATCACTTCCACTTTCTCCCATGGAAAAACCAGGTCTGGACACCATCATGTATGGAGATGACAAAATGGTGAGTGTACATGCTTATTAGGGTGTAGGCATGCAGATAAAGCACTATGAGCAGCATAGGATGCTTGCGGATCTGCCTCTGGTGGGAGAACTTTAGGTAGACTAATGGGTGCATATTCTGTCCTTAAATAGGGGAGCGCACCTCATATTTACTCTAATTCTCTGTTTTATTCTTGGTTGTTCATTTCTAACGTAAATTATTCTTTGTTACTGTACCTGTACCTTCAGTATTTAATTGTGTATATTTATTATTATTGTATATAGGAATATTCTCATGTATGGTGCTCTGTAATGTTTTTGGATTCCTAAGGGTTGTTTGGTGGACAGGGGGAGGGTGATGTTTGGCTTTTTGTTTGTATTGTTTGCTTTCTTAAAATCTTTACAAATAATCCAATTGTTTAAATAATAATAATGAAAGTGGCTCTACCCTCTACCTCTTGCAATGATTCACATGTAGAGAGACTAAGTGAAAGCCAATTGTTAGGACACTTCCCTTTATTTGTTTTATTGGAAAGTATTCACAGAACTGCAACATTTTTACAATGTATCCCTATATGTAATTTATTAAAGTGGTCTGACAGATAATGTTCCATGGCTTTGAAAAAAAACATTACGTGACTACAGTGGGTGTATGAGAGAACGTTTCACCACATTATTCAATTTTGCCATGCCTATATGCTCGAACAAATACAACATACCATGCAATGCAAATACATTTCTGCTTATTCACTGTTATACAAACACAAATCTGCATCAAGCATTACAAGTAAAAAAAATGTAAGCTTTGAAACATTTTAAGGTACAGACTTGGTCAGAGTAGTTATATGTCTGTTTTTTCTCTAACAGGATCTCTGTGGTTTTACTATGCTGAGGAAGTAGCAGGCTGTTTCCTGTTAAATCACGATACCTGTCAGTGCACTGACAGCCTTTTTCTTCCAACACCTGCATCTTTATTCAAATCAGTACAAAGTCAGAAACATTTTATAAATAGCATGTAATGAATAGTCATTCTGATGTCCTCACAAAGTGAAAACATTGGGCCAGATTCAGATCTTTAGGAACGCATTACTTAAACTGGGCATACACTATAAGATAAATTGTTCCAATCGAAAGATTTTTCAAGACAACATGGTAAAACCATGTTGATTTGCAGGGTAGGCAATTTTAGTTCATTGCAATCAGTATTACAGGTGAGAGATGATGTTTCCTAACCCATGTCTAATTACAGTGTAACAGTAACGCTAGTCAGTATCTGTGTGCAAAATGCAAAAATAAAGTATTCTCCCTGCATGCAAACACTGACATTCATTTTACCTCCCCTGCAATTCATAATGGTTTTACCCACTCTTGAAAAATCTTTCAATTGGAACAATTTATTTTATAGTGTATGCCCAGCTTAACTCACAAGTGGGCAAAACCATGTTGAATTGTAGGGGAGGTAAAATGAATTAATTGCAATCAGAATTACAGATGGGAGATGATGTTTCCAGCCCAAGTCTAATTACAGTGTAACAGTAACGCTAGTCAGTATCTGTGTGCAAAATGCAAAAATAAAGTATTCTCCCTGCATGCAAACACTGACATTCATTTTACCTCCCCTGCAATTCATAATGGTTTTACCCACTCTTGAAAAATCTTTCAATTGGAACAATTTATTTTATAGTGTATGCCCAGCTTAACTCACAAGTGGGCAAAACCATGTTGAATTGCAGGGGAGGTAAAATGAATGTCAGTGTGTGCATGCAGGGAGAATACTTTATTGTTGCATGTTGCGCACAGATACTGACCAGTGTTACTGTTACACTGTTATTACACTTGTGCTAGGAAGCATCTTCTCTCACCTGTAATACGGATTGCAATTAATTCAATTTGCCTCCCCCGCAATTCAACATGGTTTTGCCCACTCTTGAAAAATCTTACGATTGCATACAATTTATCTTACCGTGTGTACCAACTTAAGGGCATTTCAGATCTTAAACGATTTTGCTAGATCCCTTAACTTCTACAGACAATAAAACAGCAGAATAATTGACAGAAATTATCTAGTAAATCATGATGTATAGATAATCTTTCTGGTGTATGGCCAGCTTAAGTCATGAGTGCCTAAAGATCTGGATCTGGCCCATTATCTTGCCATGTTTGTTTCACTAGAATTCCAGGGAATTCTAGAAATTATTTCACTAGAATTCTTGTAAGCAGATTATTTTTGAACAGCATTTGTGTATTGAGATCTTTTAAACTCTTAGATTACTACCAATTTATAAAAAAATAAATAACCAGTCCAAAGAAAATAAACAAATCATGACATGTGCTAAAATATAATGTACTGTGCAGTGAAAACATTTCCAAATACTCCCCAACAGTTGTCATCCAATCCTTACTAATGATCTGCATCTGCTTGTTCTTGTAACTATACCTGCTCTTGTCGTCTTCTTCCTAGCTGAGAAATTTGAGAAAGCATCATTTGCTGATCAAGCAGTTCTATTCTCTGCTGCCTTTGGATGTCCACTGTTGCCCCCATGCCAACATGGGCCTCGCTGACTGGTTCAATAGATGAGAATATTGGCTCGACAGTCCGAGAAAAGATGTCAGCAACCCAATTTGGGATGCAAAGTAAATGTTGAACATTCAGAACATCTTTGTTGTAGAAGAATCCTGAAATCTGTGAAAATAAAAAAATCCTGATTCATAAACAGTTCTATAGTTTAGTTATGACTCGCTTGAATAATTTTAAACTGGGGAAAAAATAAAACAGATTTTCCAATACCAGAAATGATCACTTAAACACAGGTGTGTTTCGCTGGTACAATGTGTTGAATTTTAAGTGTATTAAGGCACTGCAGAGGCCACAAGATGATTATTTTCAACTTGTCAAGAAGTTACCATGGACACCACCACTAATATTAAGGATCTCATGGCTTTGTTTTGTTGTGTTCTCCCCAACCTAAATCTAACCTTTCCTTTATGTGGACCATATCCAGGCTTTTACTATTGGGCAAAACCAAGTTAAATTGCAGGGGAGGTAAAATGAATGTTAGTGTTTGCATGCAGGGAGAATACTTTATTTTTGCATTTTGAACACATATGACCAGGTCTCAAAGGTTTGCAACTAATGAAATTTAATTCCCCTGTAATCCAACATAGTTTTACTTACTCGTGAGTAAAGCTGGCCATTCACTAGAAGAATTATTGCTCCAATTTCGCAATAATTTAAAATTGGATCTTTTTAGTGAGTGGCGCTGATTTTTTCTAAAGCCTCCAATAATTGCTGAACGGGGGATTTCAAAAGATAATTTGATCTTTTGTCCGGACAAAAGATTTGCAATAATTGTTGGTGATATTGCAATGTGAGTGGCCATTTAAGATAATTGTTAATAATATTTAACTTGTCTTTTTCTGAACTTTGAATGTGTTTAATCAAATTGCAAACAATTATTGGATAGTGAGTGGAATAAAACAATTTTTCTACGAAAGAAAAAAACAAGATAAATCGTTTGTTTACCCTACTTTTTTCACACCCATTAACAATAATTGCATAATGAGTGGACTAGGTGTGCCTCTGATTATTGACTTGTCTTCAAGGGAAAAATTGTACCAAAACAATAATCTTTCTAGTGAATGGCCACCTTAAGTCGTAAGTCAATAGTACATAAATTCTGGATCTGGTCCTATGAGCCTTATTCTCCATGCCCTACAGCAGTGGTTCCCAAACTTTCTCAGTCAAGGCTCCCTTAGGGTCTCCATAACTTTTCAAGGCACCCCTAAGACACAGTAATTTCTAATTTTTAAGTTTTTGAGTCAGAATAGTGTAATATCTATTTAAGTAAAGACAGAAATACTTCAGGTTGATATTAAATCTTATTTATCGCCTATACGAGAAGTAAAATTGTGCTTCTAATTAACACTATCAACATATCACCACGTTGNAAACAACATTCCGCGGCACCCCAAGGAGAGTGTCGCGGCACCCCAGGGAGCCACGGCACACAGTTTGGGAACCACTGCCCTACAGTAATACCCTAATCTTTCCTTTCTCTCAGCCCAACCTCAACCTTCCATGTCCTGCAGCCTAACACAGCAGCACACACTGTGCTCCTGAAAATGTGTCAGAAAAGTAAAAAAAAAAATGCATAGGAAGCCGGTAAGGAAGCCAATATGGATTACAAAAGATGTTGCAAGTATAGTGAAAGCAAAAAAAAATGTAATTTAGGACTTGAAAACTCAGACAAAAGATGATAGAGATGGGTATGTTGCAAAACAGAGAGAGGCTAAGAGGGTGTCAGGGCAGCAGGGAAGTACAAGCTGTCCCACTCAGTACAGAAAGGGAAAGCTTATTCAACTATATAAATGAAAAAATAAAAACTAAATATGGTAAAAACGCAGTTAGAGAATTGTTTAGGGTGACAGGGCTATGGATAATCATCTTTCCCAAAGATAAAAGCTGCTAAAATCAATGGGGCTAGATACATCCAAGAATATTAAAATAACTTAAAGATGCACTGGCAAATCATTAACTGAATAATTCAACCAGTTACTAGCAACAGTAGTGATTCCAGATGACTTGGAAATAACAAATGTCGTCCTTCTGCATAGAAATGGAAGTAGGGAGAAAGCTGACAACTATCGACCAGTGAGTCTTACATCAGTAGTAAGGAAATTAATGGAAACTTAACTTAAAAGATCCCAAACAGCATGGTTTTACTGAGGGAAAATCTTGTCAAAACATCTTATTGAACATATCTATATTTTATCTATATTAAGACTTTTGACACTGTGCCTCATCCTTCACTGTTAAATACGCTGGTAAATATGAGACTGGAATCTAAGATAATTGCATGGATACCACCTTGATTACATGATAGTCAGGGTTGTAGTAAATTGAATCATTTCAGGGGATAGTTTCAGGGGATAGTAGGATTATCAGGGATAATCCCCAGGAATCTGTACTTGAACCTGTACTATTCATTATAAATCTATTTGTGACATTACACACCACAGACTGGAGGAATGGTCAAGAGCGTGGCAACTGCAGTTCCATGCCAAAAAATGCAAAACCCCCAAAAGCTCAATATAACAACTTAGGAGTCACCATTTCATGTTACTTAAATGTAGCCAGGCAATGTAACAAAACAATAAGAAAGACAAATGCTTGGTTACATACGTAGATGAACAATGTTACTACTAATGGACGCAATCCAGACCTCCACAGCTCCTGTGCCTGGAATTTATGTGCAGAAGTGTGGATAGTAATTAACTAAGCATTATTTTAAAATATTTTTTACTAGCAACATGCTGTCCCCTAACAACATATCCTACATTTCCATAATTACAGTCAAGTGTTATGAAACAATTGCGAAGTGAAATATAACTTATATTGTTGTGGAGTCTTGGTGTCAGCATTTTCATAGACTTAAGCTAGCCACTAACTAGAACGATCATTGTTCTAGAAGCGCCCAGTTGTCTCCAGCTTACAGTGTATTGGAATAATTATACTATCCTATCCAATGCTGGATAAAGCTCAATATTCAGTGTACCTAAGAAGAGCGATCTTTTAGGACTAAGACTAATAGCAATTTGTTTTTCTTAGGCTACCTCAATATTATTTTTTTCCCCATGAACAAAGAGTGCCTTTCAGTTGCTTAGCATATATTAAGACAAAAATTGGTCAGTGGTCCTTGAACCAATTCTACAGTGGGTAAGTGGTACTAAAAGGGTAAACCCTTGTTTTATGGAATTCAGCTACAGATTCATTGTTATTTCCATGAGTATGTGTACCTTCTTCTGGAATTAATTTCAATCATCATCAGAATCTAAATGTGAATCGCATTTTAATGGTCTTTAATTCTTGCTCTAAGTCCCTTACATTACTTTACTGTATGTTTTACATTCTACTTTACATCCAGATTTACCAAGGACATCTATTTATAAGCAAAAGTTATAGTTTTTGAACATTATGATTTAAATGGAAATTAAAAATGATTTAAATTGCTTGATTGAAAATGTGCAACTCTGGATAGTCAGAATAAATTACAAGCCAGGCACAATGCTCTCCTTGTGCTATTGGTGAATCTTTCTGAGGTACTTTATAGGTTGGACAATGTGGTTTAGAAAGTACTAATTCTGCAGAAATGCTTCTTCCTGTTTTCATGCAGCAATATCCTCAGTTACAAAATGATATTTGTTTTCAAAGTGTGGTGAAAACGTCCTTAGGTCCGATTATATATAAGTGAATATGTGTAAGCATCAAAAACCTGTTATTTATCTAGAAGATTTCATCAGTAGACAAGTTGGGTGTGCCATCAAATATGCAAGTTAGTCTCAAAGTTCCCATAAGGTTAGCTTCACACGAACGTCATTTGAAAAAAGGAGCACAAAAATAAAAACATATGTATCTAAGGGTAAAAACTGTATATATACAGTGCCTATATAGTACTGTCATCACAAAACATGTTACTTTGATATAACATACTATTCATGGCTTCCATCTGCAACACTTACACCTGTATGAGATGTAGGTCATGCTGGCCAAAAAGTAAAGAGCTATTTACTGTGGCAGGTGAATAAAACCACCTCACAGCATATTACATATAAAAATGCTAGTAAAATTAAAGTTAAATGAAACTGATTAAACACAAACATTATCATCATTTATTATTAGTATTATCGCAACCAATTTACACACACAAACTATAGTCACTTTTTGGACAGTAGCAAATAAATCTAATAGCATGAATGATATGCAAAGAAAATTGAAAAAAAAGTAGATGACCGCAAGCATAGACATATAACATAAACATCTCATAATACTGAATAATGTTTTTATATAACGCTCATAAGTCATAATATATCTTTAGCACTAAAAAGCCATCAGTCCAAATATAAAGTATTATATTTAAGGGGTCTAGTAGTAAAAGGAACTACAGATTTATAGGTGCATAAAATACAGAGTAATCATATGCAAGCATATAAAGAACAGTAGGTCTGTATTTAACAATAAATTTTTTTTTAGATTTCACTAATTGTGACAACCCTTTTTAAATTTTCACACTTTCCAAGAAACTGTTACTTGGCAAAACAGAAACTCTTTGGTTCATTGCAGTTTTTTTTTAAACATGTTACATCTCTATATATGTCTTTATATATATCTGTATGCCTAATTAGATAATGTAAAGTAGTACATTTCTAAACTTACTTTTTGGGTAAAATTTATTTACTTCCATTCAATGATCTTAAACACTAAAACATATATATGAAAAATGCAAACTCAATTGTGAACTTACCAGACCACTAATTGCAACCACCAGCATGAACGGACTTGAGGTCAGAAGCTAGAGTAAAAAAATTGTGTTAAATACAGTAATCTTCTGTATATGGTTTTTGAAACTAGGACCTATGCATACATAGCTATAGACTGATACCATCAATTAACCATTTACTACCAATCACTCCTCCATGACTCAAACATGATATAGTATTTTGAGTCTATATATTGTCTTGCATTACCACTTTATATGGATCATCTGTCTTTATTATGTTTTTATTTAACATTTATATAACATGATCATGTCCCTGCACATTCACTTAAAATGCCATGCATTGTGATTTTTGTGATTTTATTTATAATTCAGTAAAATAGATACCATTGTACAATGAGACAGCATGATGTGTGAATATATAAGAAACACAGGTGGCCAATTTTATTGCTTTCAAACATCCCAATAGTGGTTGATAGTTTTACAAGTAACATAAAATTCCTTGAGAAAAATGTTTTTTTCCGTACCTGAAGTCCCACTATATACACCAGAGTTTTGTTGGTAATTGGAAACAATCCAAATATATGAGCCAATGGCACTCTTGGCACGGAACAATAAAATGGCACAAACAATCCAAAGACAGGCGCTAAACTGTGGAAAGGAAAATAAAGACGTAAGACCAAATTTATAAGGTAATGTGCTAAACACTGAGAAAAGTAATTAACAAGCTTCTACATAATATAGTAGAGTTTCTTTGTTTCAGCATGCAGACCCTGACTTTGCATAAAGCAATGATTCACTGAACATTCTATGTGAAACTTTCCAGTAATGGAATCATATACAGTATATAAAACTGCTAAACACATTCCATCTACAGTATAGCTGAGTACAATCCTTTTCTGATCCAAATCTTAAATTCTCATGAATTCATAAAATACAGATTGTAATCTGCATATCAAATACATTTCACACACATGATTTGTTTTTTGTTTTTTTTGTATAAACTTGACTTTAATAGTGGAAAATGACTTTAATACATATAATGAGGTGGGGTGGAATGATTGTTGCATAATGTTTCCTCAAAATCATTTTAAACTTTCAGTGTGTAGGCAAGAGCCAGCACCAGGAACCATCTCAGAACCTCCTCCTTTCACTTAGAAACCATGATAACAGAAAAGTAAACCAATGGAATCCTAGCACCTCAGTTCATTGGTTCACTTATCTGCTTTGAACTAATATAAATTTTTCACAAAAAACCTGATTTGATTTAAAAACAGGTCACACATATAAATGATGGACTAGTGACTTTGTGCTTCATGTTAACTGATTGAATCAAAATGCTTTTACCACAATTCAAGAAAAATCGTATAACTTGTTAAAGGTTTTACATTCCAGGCAAGGCTCAGACTGGCGGCTAGTAAGACTTATGATGTTCTAACCACAGGAAAGAAAACGCTGATTATGACACCAGAAAAGACAACATTTCTTAAAACCAGAGGGAGGGAACCTCTTACTCACTAATACTGTCACTGAACAGGAGCATCTTCTCTGTAAGTATGAAATGTAATATTCAATAAAAAAGCATGTAGGGCATATAACATAGCAATTGTGAGGATAAGCCATGTGAAGCGGGTTCATTTAATACAATTGCTGTCTCAGTAAGGTATTGCTGTGATTGTGTTATTACTGCAAAAAAGTAAATACATTGTAATATAACCTTTACAACGGATTATTATGCCTATTATGCCTTAAGTATTATTGTTAAATGAAATCAAAACAGCAACGGCAGTACATACTGAATGTTATGCTTCCACTCCAGTATGGATAATTATTGACTGCTGACTTCATATGCTGTCAATTTAATGGAAAATGGATCTTGTAACATAATAACATCTATAGTAATATCTAAATAATACATAATTTGTTAGTTTCTGATGGAATGAGAGAAGCAGAGATTTTATATGCAATAATTATTAGACATGTCAGAGACACGCTATATGCACTAGTGTGGTAGTTGAAGTATGCTGGAGGCATACAAGAGTTAATATCTACATTACAGAGTGGAGATGCATTGCCTAATATTCTTTTTAGACCTGCCTAAAGTGTTGAGTTTAATCATATATTTAATAATGAAGGAAGGTTCAATAAATAGAAAGCTTAGAGGAGATCACATGGCTCTTCTGGTTAATAATATCTGCGTATACGTCATTAACCTGAACAAAAAAGATAATAGCCTGTTCCCTTTTTATTTAACAAATATTTAGTTATATCAGTGTTGCATATATTGCCTATGTGTACTGAGAAATACAATCATCAGTAATTCAACACATTATACAACTGTGATTTTACTATAGATGAAATTACATTCTTATTAAATTTTACATTATTGAAGACAAAAGTGACATACTAAATAACTAATCTCTATAATGAATAGAGGCAAAGTTGTGTAAAACTTTTGATTTTCATAACTGTATTTACTGAAAAGAAAATTGCAAATTTTTTTTTTTTTAAATACCAATTTCTGTAATCCCCACCCACAGATAAGCCAATATGCAGAATGGTTCTAATATGTCAATAGTCTTTATAAATACAAAATAATACATATGAAAGTAGACAGAATGTGTTATCATGGAAAATAATTATATACTGCTGCCATTTGATTCGAATTATAGCTAAAAGAAGTTATTTATTGCAGCAGAACTGCAGAAATTATGTGATTTACGGTTTTCACAAATCTGCACTAATAGATATTAATAAATAAAAAACAAATAAAAAAGTAATTCTGCCATCTTCTTGCCGGTCCACTAAAACAATGTAATGATGTATCTGTTTCACAAAATAGAATAATCTTTGTCACAGGCAGAAAATCAGGAAAATATAAATGTACTACATATGTTCTGGTCTGGGAACCCTGGTCTATTTATACATAAGCTGCTTAATATAGCAATATAACTCTTTACCATAAAGCAGAACATTGCAATGGCCAGCTGCTGCCCATTCACCCTGCCAATAACTAATTATTAAGTTCTTACTATCACTTTTCACAGCCCCTTGCATGACTACTTGATATTACGAACTCTATTTTATATCTGCATGTCTGGGAATAAACTGGGCTTATGCTTATTACAGGTATTTAATATCCCCTTAATATTCTTTTCACACATTAAATTAGTCTCTGCAGTTAAATATGATTTTTGTGTAGGTGCATATTTACACCTGTATTTAGATACCCAGAGCTACATGTGATCTAATCTCATATGTAGGTTTGTCACTGCATGCGAGAAGAGGGAGAAAGAGGGACACCCCCTTCCCCTTCCCAAATGAGCCTCTGAAAATGTAAGTTACCTTAACCCCTTTAAGACACGGCCTATTTGGTCCTTCATGACACAGCCCTATTTTACACATCTGACATGTGTCACTTTATGTGGTAATAACTTTTTAATGCTTTAAC